>JAHDVE020006508.1:0-236717 GCA_022606495.2 Halesus radiatus | reverse complement strand
AGATCGAGTTGAATGGCGGTCCGTCCTCTCTGCCTACCCCTGCGGGGAAACGGCGTGATGGTTAATTACTTAACTTAATATTATAACAAAATCATGGTCAATGCTTTACGTGTTGGAGTGAATTAATTTTATTTTTTAAATTACATGAGTTTGTATGTATCAAAATTTTACTAAATGAATTGAGTTTTTTACTGTGCCATTGATTCAAAGTGAGATGAACTGTAGTGCCATTAATAAAATAAAATAAAATTGTTTTCGTTTGGTGGAAAACATAATTTTTGTAAGACATTAAAAAAAAAATTGTTAATAAAATTCCACAATACAATGCTAAAACTTTGTATTGCTTCATTGTTGGTGTCACAAATTAAGAAAATAAATATATATATTTTCATGATTCAACAAGTGTGATGAAAAAGTGTATTTGTTCGATGGAAATTCCACATGTAGCATATTTTACAGGAAAATACAAATAACATTTTTCAGGTTGCTAACTGAAGCAATACCATAAATGATTTATCTCTAAATTCTATGCCGGCAGTAAGAAAAATGCATAAGGTTTCAAAAAGTAAAAATCCACAAATTGTAATCTTTGAATTCCATGAAATACATTCCAAAATAGGTGGAATTTGAAAACCAGAGAAAGCAATTTTGAATATTTCGCCTAAAATTCCGGTACTTATTTCATTTTATACATTTTTCTAATAACCCGTACTTATATAATTTATAGGTAAATCATTCACAGTATTTCTTGAGTTAGCAACCTGCAAAGTGTTGTTGGATGTTGACCGCTGACAACACTGAAGTGCAAGGTTTTGTTTTGTTTTTTAATGATCTGTGTTATTAAATTAATGGCATTTACCTTTGGAATGTACTGTATGGTAAACTCCCTTCAGACGTTCTGAAATAAACAAACAATTAATTATATTTTTATATACATTTTTACAACGTAATTTTCAGACAAAATGTTTAAAAGTGCCTAAACATTCATTGCTTAAAATTGCTTCTGAGATCTTAGAAGCTAGGTTCATTCAAACTTCGCTTTCTTTCTCTTCCATTTTCCCGGTTTTCCTTTTGCCTCACAATATTCCCCAATCGAGTCATTATCATAACCACTGTGAGTTAAAAATTCAAGACGCTGTAAAAGTCATTCAGCCACAATTATTATATGTTTTCAATTTTGGAACTTATTGAAGCTTATAAACCTAATTTTAATATATTTTTAATAATTGATGATAATATTTTATATGATTTATTTTATATGATTTATTTTATATATATATTAACATTTGTTATTGGCTGGCGTATTGCCCATCTCACTAGGTGTGAAACGCCTGTGTTGAGATGGCAATTTGCAGGGGTGGTTGTTCAGCTAGGATATTTAGATGACAAATAGATTGAAAAATTACAATATTTTATTTTTTTTCAAAATTATACTAATTTAAAGGCATAAAATAATTTAGAAGCTGACAGGTTTATTGCAGGTGATCAATGATCTTACTTTTAAAGGAACTTTTGTTTTCCGTATTTCTGATGTCACTAGGTAGGGAATTGAATACATTAATAGCATTGTATTTAAAACTTATTTGTCCATAGGAGGTTTTACAAACTGGAATATTAAAAGATTTTACATGTGATTGTCTTAGGGATCTAGGGCTTGTTCTTTTTTTTCAAACATATGGATATTTTTAAATTGATATGGCATGATATTTTTTTAATATGTTTTTTTCAAGTTGGCAATATATTTTTTTTAATAATACAGAGTGTATCAGGAAGTGCCCGACAGACTTACCAGCGATTCCTGGGCATATTTGGAGTAAAAAATATAGACGCCATCTTGCTGTCCAATAACATTTTTCTATTTATTAAAATTGAACACGCCGCCACTGGGTACGACCCAGACTATTACATAATACGTAATAATAATCTTGATCCAGCAGCACCGTACAAATGAGAAGAAGCGCGTATCACGTGATCCGTTGCGACGTGTGGCAGTCTGATCAGTGGCGACGTGTGGTGGCAAAATATTGTTTTAAATTGAAAAAAATGTCATCGGACAGCAAAGTGATATCCGCATTTTTAACTCCAAATATGCTCACGAATTGTTGGTTTAAAGTGCGTCGGATACATGCTCATACAATATCGTGTAGCATTACTGACAAAATATAAATGTTGAACTCTGTCAAGAAATATTTTAAAGACATTTTTAACAAAAAAAACCATTACCGCTTAAACATATAAAATACCGTTTTTCCCCACAACAATTTTTTTTTCTAAATAATCACATTATTATTTAAATCTATTTAATTACATTATATTTGTTACAATATAATATACACTAAATATAATTGTCTCTAGATACCACACTTAATATATTAATAATTAATGATTAGTCATGTACCATAAATATTACTTAACTATTTTAAAAATTCCTATAAATGTACACTCCTCTTCCCTCCAAAAGCAAATGATTTTAATAGAAGAGTAGTAGTAAAATAGTATACATTTATAAAATATTAACTGTTCTATAAACAACGATGTGTGTGCCTGTATGTTGCCTTAATAAAATAAAAATATTATTCATGTATTATTAAATATGTAAAAGTCCATAGGTTGGGGTATTTTGATTTATTTTATTAAGTTATCGAAGTTTGTAAACCTCATTGTAATATTTAATCATTGAAGGAGATAATATTAACTAATCCTTAATAAAATACGAGACCAAAAAGAAAAGACAGAAAATAAAAAAAATGTATCAGTCGCATCTGGGAATCGAACCCAGGACCTCTGTCTTACCGGGAGATCCGCTCTACCAACTGAGTTAATGAGACCAGTTTACTTTACGCCATCTTTAGATTTGGATTAAGAAAACTTTGTTACTTTTTTCCACTTATTTATTTTCGACCGGACCGGTTTCATCCTATCACGGGCATCGTCAGACTGGCACAATGAATACTAAATCTATGGTATATATACCGACATCGATGCTATATATACCATAGATTTTGATAAATAATTAAAAATGTACTTTGTTTACACCACTTTTATATTTTACAAATATGTATTCATATATTCCTAAGGATGATAGCATTGCTGTCGAAACGTGTAGAGATATTTATTTATTTTTATAAAAATGGTGTAAAAAAAGTACATTTTTAATTATTTAATTAATAATGACGCCACAAAGTTACCAATCGTTTGAAGAAATTACCTAAATTTAGTATTCATTCTGCCAGTCTGACGACGACCGTGATACGGTGAAACCGGTCCAGTCGAAAATAAACAAGTGGAAAAAGTTACAAAGGTTTTTAAATCTAAAAAAAATCATTTTAACATGGAATTCCACCATGGATTGACAGTTTCAAAATTAGAAACCATGTTTAGAAGTTAAAACCAAAAGCAAATTTCTTGTTAATCAATTGAATGTGTCTAATAAATAGGCCAATATTAGGTATATTTTCCATAAACTCATAGAATTTTTCATTATCCCTTAATCACGTGTTCAGGTGTTCCTTGGTAATCCATTATGTGCACATCTGTCTCTTTCTCCCCTTTATTATGTTAGATTTCTATTCTAGTTCTATGTTTTTTGATTAGTTTAATTTTGTACCCTGATGATGATGCTAAGTAAAACCGGCCAGTATTAAAATAAAACGTGTTTGTATAGAAAGCGATTGTTTTATTCCATTAATATATCAAATCACAAAGTGACAAAATATAATATTATCTTGTTCAATGATTGACATATTTTGACTTGCGTATGAAATTCCGGGAGTGGTATGTATGAACATGCCCCACTTGACGTATGCACTCCTGCGCACACGTATTACATTGACCCGAGCTATTTCAGAACTTCCGTTGACCAGAAGCACGTTTCAGCACTCTAAAATGATCCAAATTTCATTCCAAAGTAGTTAAGTTGTGCCATTGATCCACACATTTCCGCAGAACCGTTTTATTCCAGATTTATTTAAGTTGTTTTGCACGCGCCATCGATTATTTCACAATAAAGAAATGTAATATAAACGCGTGGGCGGATTAGGACACGATTAGAATAACGCTATGTAAAGCTTTTCTATGCAACGTTGAATTTCTAACCTGTAACCTTGTATTAGGGAAATAACAGAAACATTATTATTTATTTTATAGCCCTTTTAATATATGCTATATGAAGTGTATAAAATCAAAACTCACAAACTCTGCCCACATGAAAATTTAGGAAATTGAACAAAAATGTTTTTTTATCAAAATTCAAATTTCTAAATGTTGCTTTGTGTTAATGTTTTAAATTTAAATGAACAAACATTGTTGATTAGAAGAATTATGTTACATAATACTTTAACTAGAGAAAATCGTGGATTTAATGTAGGGAATTGTGAGTTTTGCAACATTTTGCTATTCAAAGAGTAAAATTTGTTGAGTTATGAAATTGATATTGACAGCGGCCATGACAATGTGCTAATGTGGAAATGCAGTGAAAAATATAGAGGCTTTAAAAATATGTATAAATATAGATCAGCAAACGCCGATTCTGAATATACAACTTTTATTATATATAAGTATACGTAGAATTTATAAATCGTTATTTAAAATAGATTAAAAAATCATCTCATCAAAATACCTCATTATGTTGGTACCATTGCATTTGGAACATCTGATGTCACGTGCGCATTCTGTTTATGGTTTAATATGGACATTTTTATTTTTCCCTTTTGTATTTTAAATAGATATTTTTTTTAGTTTTGGCAAAATTAAAAATTTATTTGGATGACTTTAAGCTCTATAATTATTGTTCAATATTAAAAAATATATCATTAATGAAATAAATTAGAGTATTTAAGAGCAAATCAATTATTACTACTGCTATTGTAATATTAATGCTCAATACTATTATTATTATTTTCTAAAAAGATACATAATTTTATTATTTATATGATGTGTGATTATTTAGTGATGATTTATTATGAAAAGAATATACAATTATATACGGTAAGGCTCATCCTTGTTTTGACATGTGACATTCTAACCTTAAAACTGATCAAAATCGACCGGCCATAGATTTGGAGCGCTTTGGTGGGCTTAGAAAAATTTTTACTTTGAAAATTATTTTAACCATGAAAACAAATTTTAGATAAAAAACGAAATATGTTAGGATTTAAGTTTGACCATTATTCATAAAAAAATGGGCTGGAGATCCTTATTGTTATTGTTATTATTATTGATTGGACCGGAAAATGTTAGTTTTGAAACCCGCAGGTATAGCTTGGCATTAAGTTGTAGATTAAATGCTGTAAAAATGAGATCCCTGTGGTCTATGTGTGAAAAAGTTTCGCAAATAATGCAAAGTTGATGTGAGCATAATGAGTAAAATTAAGAAAGGGACGCTTAGATGATTTGGGCATGTAAATCGAATGAACGAATAAAATAGTGTTAAGGAGAATATATGACGTGATTGTGAATAGAAGAAGCTGGGGATGACCGAGGAAGACATGGCACAATCAACTGAACAAAATACTGGAGTCGGGCCATGCCAAGAGTCAGAATAACAGAAGAGTATGCATGAGGAGATGTATGAATGTGAATGAAGAAAGGAGTGTATGCCAAGACCGATTTGTCTAGCGGTTCGTACTCTGCCTACCCCTACGCGGAAACGGCGCGATGGTTAGTTAGTGAGTTACAAAATGTCATTACTATGGCAACACCAAGCTACTCCCAACTTTGAAGCGTGTTCTTCACATTAACACCTCGACTCCGGTGATGGGTCTGATTTGACCCAGTGTTTTTTAAATAAAAGATTTTGCCGCAAATATTTCGTTTAGGCTAATTTCCTCTTGTCTCTTCTTTTATCAAATATTTACCCACATCTCGACTCAAAAATGATTAAAATCGGACACGTTTTAAATAAGTTAATAGAATAATTGTCTATAAAAACACGCAAAATCTCCATCTCGTCTCAGTTGAATTTGAGCAGCTGACGAAACAGTATATCTCTCGCTCTATCTTTCCGGCTTTGTCTCTCGCAGTCCTTAACACGCAGATGTTGTGAACCATTCGGGCGCATTTCTAGTATTGTGATTATATTTTTATAACTTTGTTTTTATTTCGTACCGTACTAACGCAATGGCAAGGCAAAATTATTTAGCTGATAATGAGATTGAAAAGCTACTTAACAGTGAGATCAGTGATGATGGCGACTTGGAATTCGAATCATTGAATCCAGAATTTGAAAGTGATCCGGAAGACATATTACTAGAGGAAATATCTGAAAGTGAAAATGGAAGTGATAATGCGGTTAGTGTAGGAAATCTGAGTGAATCCGTTGCAAATGGACTTGTCAAATTCCGGATTCCTTTAATTTTTAATGAAAATTGTTCATTTAAATTTGTTTTGTTGAAAAATAAAAGTTTTTGTATTTTTAACTAAAATGTATGTCATTCAATGGTTTTAATTGTGACAAATAAATGTGTGAGAAAATTAAATACTCAAATAAGAACGCCATTATATAATATTTTCTAATATTTGCATAAGCAATCATCATATAATATGGCTATAAATTTAATTTATTTTCTTTTTACACATCTTTCTATTAGAGGTACAGCCACAAGGAAGAATTAAATAAGTGATTTTATTTCTGGTATTTTAAATCATACATGATATACTTGTAAATGCACACCATCGATTTCCCGAAAATGTTAATAAATATGTAAGCAGAAATGTTCGCTTCCACTGACTTCCTGGGGCGAGTCCTTACCCCCTCCCGCACTGCTCTCCTCATTCCGCTGACCGTCGGCAGCGGTTGTCTCCAGACGCTACCGATTTAGTTGTTGTTTTGCTCTCGCGTGCTATGCCCGCGCTGCTGCATATCGAAGAACCGCAACATTTACGGAATACTAATTTCTAAAATATCTATCTTTATACAAGAAACACAAGGGATATGTTATGAGTTTATGAGGAATTACATAATATCATATAAAAGTAAAGATATGAACGAAAAATGCATAAAAAAGCCTTTTATTTTCATCATTTCAGCCGGGTCAATCCGGACCCACCATCGCCGAATGTGTTTTATTTTGAACCTCCGGGTATTACGTGTTAAAATGTTTTCACATATTCGCATTTGACTCTTCGTTTTAAATAAATTAAATGAAACTTCATCATTCATTTTTTAAAGCTTTTTTCGTAATACACGTAGTTAGTTATTATTTTTATCTGTGAATTTAATACACGCTTATTTTGATCCTCCAAATTTCAGCATCTCCATGTAATTAATTATCTTCCTTGCAAAGCGTTAAAAAAACCATAAAAAATGGTTAAACGTAAATTTATCGTAGAATATTATATAGAATCACCTCCTTTCGGAAAGTACCACTATTTTCAACACTGTTCGGTTAAAGCAAAACATGAACCATTGTGCTTTTAAAAACTTTCATTGATTTTCCTATCTGCAGTCTTTATGCGGCCATTTAAAACCTTTTAAACGATCGCAGCGCCCTCAATTTTGTCTACTGTTAATTGTAAGACTATAAACATGAAGATTGATCATCATTTTTGAACATGGTTTACAACGAAATAAAAAAATTCTATTGATTTAAAATTCATCAGTAGATATCCAAAACAAAACAAAAAAATTCTGTCTTTATTTTTGTGAGTATGTGTTAAGTTTGTCAGTCTTTATTTTATATCCCGCATTAATCGAGGCTAGGAGCCAATAATGCAGTGCTGATACCAATCCTTATGAAACTGGTGGAGGAAGAATGAAAGTAGACAGAATGCTGTAGAAATGAGATCACTATGCGTATTTGTGATAAAGCCATGTATGTACATATTTATTAATTGTTTTGTGTTTAATTCGTAGAACTCCATTTAATATTTTTTTTTTAAATTGGTGTAAATCAAATTTAATAATGTTATTATTAAGTTCTGCAAGTATTTTTAGTAACTAAATCGGTTTTAACGATAATAAATCTTTTTTTTTTTAAACCCGTCCAAATTGAAAAGGAGTGGGAGTAAAAAAAATCATATAAATAAGTCGTCACAATGTGGATTAACCACAGTCTGAAGATGGCCTTAAACGATGAAATAGCTGTCACAATAATAAAAACTAAAAATACTTGCAGAACTCAATAATAAGATTATTAAATTTGATTTACATTGAACGTATTTAAATTGTGAAAATCCGGAAAGAATGCTTGGCCAATGTGAGCGCAGTGGACAAGAATAAAAAAGGGTTGGACATGTGTAGCGGATATTTGAAGAAACAAGCATTAGGATGTGATACGAAAATGTATTGTACAAGAAGTCGATGATGCTCAAGGGAAGTATGACACGACCAATTGAATCAAATGCTTGAGTAGGGCCATATCAGGTGGCGGAATAACAGAAGAATATGCATGAGACGATGCATGAATGTAAATGAAGTAAGGAGGGACCCGCAAGAGAGAGTTGTATGGCGGTCTATCCTCTCTGCCTACCCTTCCGAGGAATTAGCGTGATGGCTAGTTAGTTAGCTATAAAACAAGGAATCTTAATTTATATTTGCCTTATATTAATAATAATGTTGTTTATTTATTTATAGGTGTGTTGGTACACTCCCGCATTCCATCTTGGATTACTCCGGTTATGGACAGAGTGAGCCACTAAGGGCTATATTTTCTCGTCGTAGTATCTGTACTAACCAATTTGATGTGCGTTTGTGACTAACCTCCTTCTATGCGAAAGCTGTGCGGGGACACTAATTTAGATTCGTTTAATTAAAATTTAGAATCCTTGACGTGCACCCCGAAAAAGTAACTATAAGTTACTTATACCGGGGTGGGAAAGTGGTGGGTAACCTCAACTGCCTTGTGTTAAAATAAGTAAAGTGCGATTTTTGGGAAAAGTCACTTCAAGGACGCTTTAAAAATCTTGAAAATAACATTAAACTGTATTTAAAATATTTTAAATGTACGCTAGTAATTTATAGATTAAACGATGCGATAAAAATAAGCGAAAACTGGAATTTACGTATTTACTAATGTCGCGAACTGTCATGCTGCGACAAGGTTCAGATATGTGGAATAAGCTGTCAAGATTAAATAAAAATGATTAAGAATTTCTATATTTGCTCATAAAAAAGAGAAAATATCACATCGTAGAAAACAAAAAGTATGTCAGTTTTCAGGTAGATAGCAAGGGGATTTTTTTTTAAATTTCCACTATAATCAGATAGGAGAAATATTTGGAAGTTTCAAAAATTTTTATTCTTCGAAGATTTCTTTGATTTTTTCTTCTGGTTCAATATTATGTCAAGGAAAGGATGAAATAAAATCGAGTAATGAAATTGCCAATGTTGTGAAAAGAATTAAAATTCGACTAGTCATTTAACGAGTCGTAAAAAAAAATCATTTTCTTGTCGAAATGTCATCATTATTCGATTGTTCGGCACGCATTTGACCAAATTCCCATAGAAAAATGATGATTCGATGCACTTTCCATTGAAATGCCAGTAAAACGCCTCCAGACAGCCTCCATGGTCGAGGGGTAATGCTCTCGACTACGAATCCGAAGGTCGCGGGTTCAAATCCCGGCGTGCGCATGTAAATTTTATTTAATTAATTTGTGTTGTTTCATAATTAATTCATTTTAAATAATATATGGTATATTTGCGCACGTTCCAGGTGGAAGATAATCTCAGTATCGCCCTAGTGAAAAACCACCATTTAGAATTGAAACGTTGCTTGAAATGGCTTTGAGCCGTGTTTGGTGACCAGATCTGAATATCCAAGTATTTCCCCACCTTCCTCTTCCCCTTCTCCTTCCCCTCCCCAATACCTTCAGCATCACAACCTTCCCCAATTGGGGATGCCATAGTCTCACTGGCTCAAAACGGATGGGAGCAGTTGGGACTCTTGTGCGGTATTCATATAAAAAAAGAACAAATACTTTTTATCACTTAGACTTCAAGGAATCTAAACCACAAGGCAGAGAAGAGATATTTAATAGGTTAGTAGTAGTTCTTTAGATAGTAAGTAGCCGAGTGATCCAAAGGTTGAAGTGCTCACCCAGGTGCCGCGGGTTCAATCTTCTGCTAGAAAGTCCTCCATCATTACATAAGCAACATATATATAATGATAATACTAAAGAGAACTCAAATTTTGAACTGTTCGGTATTCGTAACGTTGGAATGTCTTTTTAAAACAGATAAAAAGACTAGAGGTGGCTCCCAACAATACTAACGACAATAATTAGATATTCAATTTTTAATTATTGATTATTTTTATTGGGATTTAAAAATTAATTAATAATTAAATGATAGGCTGAGGGTCCTGGGTTCTAGTCCCAGATGCGACTGAAATATTTTTATTTTCTGTTGTTTTTTCCAGTTTCATGTTAATATTATTTACTTCAATGATTAAATAATCAGATAATTTGTATAGCGCCGTTTTTGTGAAAAATCACCTCAAGGGTGCTGAATCCAATTTTACTTAATAATTACGTGAGTTTATGATGAATGCGAGGAAATAAGCCACCGGACTAACAGTTTTTGAATAATTCAGTAAATTGTACGGCCGTAGAAACAGAATTCCGAAATGAGAGCTGTTGGAGAAAAAGCGGTGAATAATTGACTGGAGGGCGGATGAAGGAATGGGGAAACGGGTGACTGAAAACTGATAGATGGGCGAGGAAATAGTGCTTTCCCTCATAATGTTTATTTATATACTGTACATAGGAAAACAACAAGAAATTAATCAATTTGGACTACACGAGTATCCAACTTCATTATTATTATATTTTAGGAAATAATTTTGATAATATGAAAACGGAAAGTATCCGTATTGGAAAAACACACTTACAAAGACAAAAAATGTTTTTTTATGAATTGAAGATAATAATAAAACTGAAAAAATACAGAAAAGAAAAAGATAAGTCATTTTTATCAGTATTGTTCGCTTTCAATAGTAAGATCATTATTTGATTACGAGTATTTTTCATGTTTTAATGTTATTCTGTATTATTGCCATTTTTAGTTCAACTCAGAATGTGATCGCTCCTTTACATTAGAAATTATTAAGTGTGAACCCAACCAAAGGTAAATATTTCCAGTTGACTCGAAAAGAGTTGAGTAGAAAAATTTATACTCTAAGAGAATAGAAAAATACTCTAAGAGTCATAAAAATAAATAAATAAAATATTTGCTTATAAGAAAATACAAAAAAAATGCACTTCGTATTTGATATCTTTTAAATAAAAAATGTCTAAATATTGAGGGAGATTTAACGCCGCCATGTTCATTTTTTTTATAATACAACATTAGACAATAGTTGCATACAAAGTGCCAACTGTAAATTTGAAATATTCTAAATAGGATGATAGGTTCTTAGTTTGAATTTTTTACAAAGAAAATACCCGAACCAAAAATCTGACAGCCTGTTTTTTTTTTCATTTTATGCAGTTAACACTTCCGTAAAATGTCATATCATATTAAGAGTCCCAACTGTTCCAGTGGAGCCAGTGAGACTACAGCATCCCCAATTGGGGAATGTTGTGAGGTTGAAGGTATTGGGGAGGGGAAGGAAAAGGGGAAGAGGAAGGTGGGGAAATACCTGGCTATTCAGATCTGGTCACCAAACAGCCATTTCAATCAACGTTTCAATTCTGAATGGTGGTCTTTCACCAGGGCGATACTGAGAGTATCTTCCACTCTGGATGGCGTCAATTGTCCCTCAATATTTAGACGTTTTATTTAAAGTAAAAAATAAATTATTTTGTATTTCCGCATATGCAAATATTTTTTTTTTTTTTCTATGAAACTAAAAGTGTTTCTTTTTTTTAAATTATGAGTTTTTCAACCGAGTCCCAACCGGAAATATTTACCATAATATCAACCAGCCTAATTCATCCTTCTTTTACCAACAGTAAACAACAGCCTTTCGATAACTTACTGTAGAATCCAAGTATTAAAGCCTTGATTAGACCATTATATTATTCATCAAAAATATAATATCAATGCGTTTATTGCATTAGCGTTTTAATCTAACAACTCCTCACTCTCCGCAAAATTCTATCTTATACCTTCCATTACCTTAATGAGCGGGCTTAAATATAAGATTGCCATCAGCAAGTGCCGCTAGTACATAAAACACAGTTTACAATGATTTGAAATAACAAAAAATAATAATAAAAGCCCTACAGTAGTAATAGGCAGCCCGCTCACTGGATAGAGAAGAATATATCCACATTTATGCACCTCTAACTACAGTTGACACAGGAAGCGGGAGAAATGTTCCCCGGCCACAATAATTTTACAATACGATATATGTATATCTGACAAGTGACAATACCCATCCGAGTCAAGAATTTTTCGAACCACCTCAATCCATCCAAAGTCGGAGCCTTACAAACTTGGACTGATTGAGGAATCATGACACGCATAGGTATACTTTGATTTCTAAGTCAATATCATCTTCAGAGTTGAAGATACTATCAGTATCGCCCTGGTGAAAGACCACCATTCAGAATTGAAACGATGCTTGAAATCGGTTTTAGCCGTGTTTAGAGACCAGATCTGAATAGCTAGGTATTTCCCCACCTTCCTCTTTCCCTTCTCCTTCCCCTCCTCAATACCTTCAGCCTCACAACATTCGCCAAATGGGGAAGCCATAGTCTCACTGGCTCCAGACGATTGGGAGCAGTTGGGACTCTTGTGCGGTATTCATGTAAAAAAATAAAAAATATATGTTTGGTATATTTTTTTTACTGCTACTGATATCATGACTACAAGATTCTACTCGAATTTATCTGTAATCTTTAGATAGTGTCGAAATGATGATTTTGAGAGTTGTTAATATTATCATCAATGATTTAAAATATATTACAATGAGGTTAATAAGCTTCAATAAGGTGTTACAAAAGTGAACAAAAAAAATGTCTCGGTGCTACCGGGATTCGAAATCTTGGAAAGTTTTTTTTATTTTTTTTATTATGTAATAATCATATTAGCTGAACGATCAGGACCGATTTGTTATTTGATTGACTTGATCTTGCCATGTCCTTCCGGGAAATCCCCGAGTTCGGACAGAAATTTATGCGACACGTATCTGGTACTACAATCGATCTACTGTACAAATTTATGAGACACGTATCTGTTACTACAATCGATCTACTGTACAAATTTATGCGACACGTATCTGGTACTACAATCGATCCACTGTACAAATTTATGCGACACGTATCTGGTACTACAATCGATCTACTGTACAAATTTATGCGACACGTATCTGGTACTACAATCGATCTACTGTACAAATTTATGCGACACGTATCTGGTACTACAATCGATCTACTGTACAAATTTATGCGACACGTATCTGGTACTACAATCTATCTACTGTACAAATTCATGCGACACGTATCTGGTACTACAATCGATCTACTGTACAAATTTGGAATTCTGTGTGTTTGTATATAATATATTTGTGTGTTTGTTTCATTTTTGTGTTTTTAAAGTAAAAATAAACTCATTTTTATTTGACGAGCACCCAAATATGGCACTAAACATCAAATTCGGGTAGTTAGATGGTTTCCAATGATGAAAATTTTAAAACTGTAAATTCTATGAAATACATACCAAATTTCATATAGAACTTAAAAGCCTACAGTGAAAGAACTTTTGTCATTGGAAATCTTATACATTTCCCTAACTATATATGTGAAATTTACATCGTTTGTAGTATTGCTTGCGTTAGCACACTACAAAGTGTGTAGTTTTAAATGCCCCCTTTAACAATAATATGATTTCCACCTTAAAATTACACCCACTTTACTACAATTCACAACCTCGAAACTCTACCCCAAACCAATCATAACTCCGAGCAAGGCCAGGTATACGTCAGCTAGTTGAATATATATATATATATATATATATCAAATTACTTCTTATAATTAGAAGTATTTTGGATTCCCCACATCTTCAAGCTGACATTTATAACATTTCTGAATGGAGTCTCCAAAACCAGCTTCATTTCAATATCTCGAAATGCGTAGTCCTGTCTTTTACCAAAGCATTTACGGCCGTTCTTCCCAACCCTACTGTGCAATTGTTGAGCTGAAATTTTACCTCAACACTGTTCAAATGCACGAATACGCTCTTCCCAACGAAATTCTCGATCAAATTTACGATCAATTTAGGATACCGATTTTTGTGGATTAAATTCCCTCCAACAGAGGACTAGTTATAAAAAGTGTCAACGGGGTGAAAAAATGTCAGTGAAATTTCAGACGTCATTATTTGTCCGCGATCTATTTTGAATTACAACAGTTTATTTCTCTATTCGAATATCAAAACATGTTTTTCGTGTGTTTTTTGAACCTAACTTATTTTTCTTATTATAAGCTACGTTTTGTCTTGTTTTTCACGAAAGAGAAACATCAATATCAAATGTACATCTATGAAAGTAGGCTGGCACTATTTTATTTTCATGAAAGTGGGCGGTCACTGTTTTATAGTCTACGAAAGTGGTCGGGCACCTCAATAGAAAATTTAGGATAAAAAATGCTTGGAAACAGGCAAACAGAGCGAATGCTCAACAAAACACTTGGCCGATCAGTGCCTCAGATTGATCATTATATATACACTCTTGCTCGGTCATAATCTCAGGCGTGTTTCCAACATTAAAGATATTGGAACTGTGTATGAAAGTAAACTTGCATTTCGTGTTCATATCGGAGGAGTCTACCAGTCTGCATTAAAATTGTTTGGATTTATCAACTGAACCATCAGGATTTTTCGGAATAATCGTACTCTTAGAATATTATACTTCTCTTTAGTCCGCAGTGGCTGGAGAGTGGGTCGGCTATTTGAAACCCTCACGATGTGGGGTGCTCCCTCATGTTGGAGAGAGTTCAGAGATTTCTCTGCACGAGGGAGTGCGGCCACTCTCCGTGGCTTTATCCAACTAACTTTCTTCTGGGCATTGCTCGGATTTCACTCCCTGCAGCTCAAGAGGGGGGTAGGTCGCTACCCATTTTTTAGACTATTGCGAGGCTCTATAGAGAATTCAGCTATTTTGGAACGCATAAGTCTTTATGTTCCTGATGACTATCTAAGACAGCGTCGTCATAGATTATTCTATCTTCCTACCTGTTTTTTTTTTAATTTTTTTTATGAATACCGCACAAGAGTCCCAACTCCTCCCAATCGTCTGGAGCGAGCGAGACTATGGCATTCCCAATTGGGAATGTTGTGAGGCTGAAGGTATTGGGGAGGAAAGGAGAATGAGAAGAGGAAGGTGGGGAAATACCCGGCTATTCAGATCTGGTCACCAAACACGGCTAAAGCCATTTCAAGCAACTTTTCTATACTGAATGGTGGTCTTTCACCAGGGCGATACTGAGAGTATCTTCCACTCTGGAACGTGCGCAAATATAGTATATATTAATTTTAAATTAATTAATTGTGAAACAGCATAAATTAGTTAAATAAAATTTACTTGCGCACGCCGGGATTTGAACCCGCGACCTTCGGATTCGTAGTCGAGAGCCTTACCCCTCGACCATGGAGGCCGCCTGTAGGACCAACCTGCCAATATTGTACTCTCGGTGGGGAGGAGTATATTGCTCCTGAACAAAATCTTACAGGATATCGAGTATCATCTCATTAACCCAATTTCCGCCACTGCCAGCATTTTTTTTTCAATTTTGTAAATTTTTGTATCTATCAGTGGCGCGCATTGCTCTTTGACCAAAGGCAGGATGTGTGTAGTTTTTAAATTTCGGGTAAGAAATCTGCATTAAACATTTGAAAATTGCCAGTTTTAAAGCAAAACAGCTGTCACACATAACAATAACCTGGAGGAACATTTTTTATAACTAAACCGTTTTTAAATTTAAATAAATATATTATTACTTTTTTAACTTTAAATGACTTAAAATTACATATTTGTACGTAAAGCGATTTTTTTTTTATTTCATGTTTTTTATTGTTCATTTTCTTAGGGTAAAATAAAATATTACTAAACATTGTATCGTTATCCATACCATATTCAATAATAGAGACAAACAAATATATATATATTCGGAAAGTAGCATAAGTGCAGAGAAAAAAATGTATTATAAGTACTAGTACATGATGACTGTATTAATACATAAAAATAGAAATAAACTTTTAAAAAATGTTTTATTTTGATTTGAAAATCATTTTCTAATAGAGAATAAAAAACCGTTTCATCAAAACACCTTATGTTGGTACCATTGCATTTGGAACATCTGACGTCACATGAGCATTCTGTTTTTGGATTAGTATGTAAAAATTGATTT
Source organism: Halesus radiatus (assembly GCA_022606495.2). Taxonomy (NCBI): domain Eukaryota; kingdom Metazoa; phylum Arthropoda; class Insecta; order Trichoptera; family Limnephilidae; genus Halesus; species Halesus radiatus. Next base: position 220,427 of record JAHDVE020006508.1, on the reverse strand, counting down.
TTCACTTCTGTTTTGTATTTTTAATATGCATTTTTTACAGTTTTGGCGAAATTTTAACTTAATTTGGTTGACTTAAACCTCTATAATTGATGTTCAATATAAAAAAAATATTATTAGTGAAATAGATTAGAGTATTCAATTATCAATACGAATATTATGACAATCTTATTGCTCAATACTTTTTTTTTTTTTTTTACAGTAACTCCACACAGGAGACCAAGGAGGAAACAATTTCCCTCAAGGCCTATATCATCTTTGGGGATATATTATGGGGATATAATACTATTATTATTCTTCGAGTTAAAGTTTCCAAAAAGGTACATAATTTTATTATTTATGTTTAGTTATGGTTTACTATGAATAGATACCTAATAACAAAAAAATGGGGCAATATGATAAAGGTTGGTATCTATTTCACATTATTTTAGTTGATACCCCAAAAATCAATAAACAATGGAAAAACCATTAGAAAATCATTGCCGTAATGAATTAATCGTGATTAATCAGAAAGCAGTAATAAAATACCGCCACATTACATAAAGGACGTAATTCGTATTACGACCACAATACTCAAGTTCCGTATTACGTCTAACATTAAATTTGTTAAGCTCACTGCCAGTATTAGCTTATGAGCATTAAACATTTGAAATTTTAATTCGAGGTCACCCATTACAAAGAGCATAATTTTGTATTTTAAAATTAAAACTTTTCAATATGCCCTTTGCGCATAACTTTTATTAATTACTAGCTAATGTGTACCCGGCTTCGCTAGGGATTTTTCGTTTTTCTTTTTTTAATAAAGTTATGTAGTTGTGAATTCTTGCTTGTCGTTTGGGTGCCATAATTGATTTTACAGCAAAAATAGCTATCTATAAAGAAATAAACAAAGAAACATTCATTTGAAAAATTTATTTCAATACAAACATTTAATTTTTAAAACAAATCTTAAAGTTCTTAAGTAGGTACCTACTTGTGTTTTCCTTTTGATAATATTCTACCCAAGCAAACCTTCTTTTTTGAAAATGTAATCTGTGGCTAACCAGAGTGTTATATCTCTGAACTTACCTAAATAAAACATGGCGGGTTATATGTTTTTCACACAAATATTAAAACGTTATGGCAACAGTTTTACATATTGAATTTCATTCAAACCACTCTCTAAACCTTCCCGGCACTAATAAGAACAAATGGTGTCATTTTCAGCGAAACCGGCGAAATAATTTTCGATAAAATCGTGGTCAGACAAACAGACATACAAAAATTCATTTATATATATATATATATATATAGATTCAACAAATTGTAACGTGCGCGGATTTCGGCAAGTCGAATAATACAACAATAATTATAAAACTTTGTAGGTTGAGGTCCTTGATTGGGGTTTCTCACGCAAAACAAACGTTGGCTTCGTTGGGTAAATAATTGGATAGGTAAAAATCAGAATTTAACTCATGAATCACCATTTAACAAACCTCCTTATTGCCTCATTTTGCGCATAGAAAAAAAAACACAGCGCTTTGACCACCCAATTAGGCGTTCTCCTGTTTTAGAACAGTATAAATGAAACCGTTTACTGGAGAAATATTTTATTTTTCGAGGTGAGTACTCTTCAAAAATAAACTGTAGGGGTTGAACTCAATAGGGGTCTTTCTCAAACATGCCCCTATTTACGAAAAAAAAAATTCTGGTGATTTGTACTCGAAATAATTTGTTCAGAATGAATGAAATTTAAATTCCAAATATGTATATACGAGTATTTTAAAATGATTGTGTTTATTTCATTGATGAATTAAAAAGTAATGTGATAATTTATTTTTAGGCATTTATTTATAAATGACGAACTTTATTTATAAACGCCAGTAGAAGTATTTTATTACTGAACTTACAAAATAAATGCCATTAAAGAATTTGGCAATTATTTAGGAGCTTATGGTGAATATAATGAAATATAAAATTTTAAAAAATAAATAAAAGAAGTATTAAAATAAGCATTATGATGGACTTAAAATTAAATTAAAAACGACCAATTTACTTTGGAAGACAAATCTGTCGTACATAATTTAAAATATCGACCCGAAAAAAGGTTTTTATAAATATGTATTGATTTTGTATTTTATTTTACGTTACTATATTTATATAGCAAATATAAAAATTTAAAAAAAAAACCATAAACCCTCAAATATTTTCAAAGTTGTCTCTGAAATCATTAACAATTTATTTCTTTAATGGCCTATTTTTCATAACTTAAAACCAAAATAATTAAAATACTTCTAATCCGTTCTAGATACATACTATACCTATAATTTTAAAAATATCATTCGGTTTGGGTGGGTATTTGGGTCTCAAATTCAAAACTAAGTTTTGTATGAAACAGGCCGCGTAGCCGTTCCTCTTAAAACAATCCGTTTTAAATAAAGCCTATTCAACCTCAACCGAGGAGTGAGGAGGACTATGAAAGACGTCTCGAATCGTCTTATTAGAATTATAATGAATTATTATGCAAATAGAAAAAGAATTGTATTGACACTAAATAAAATTAAAAAATTAAACTGAAATAACATTTGATTCACCCTTAAAAGAATGGCAAATGTCTTTAGAAATCGAACACATAAAATTTAGTATGCTTTTCGCCGAACTTATAAAAATGTGTTAGACTTGTAAAAAAAGTGAAATTTCTGGAAAAGGGATTTTAAAAAATCAAAGCAAAAATCTTTAAGCCGACTAAAAAAATTAAATATTTTTTTCCTAAACAAGTAAGATCCTAAATACTGACGTATTTTACGGCATTATCTTTCAAGCACATAAATAGTCTCTAACGACTGACTGAATTTTTAAATTAAATGATTTTTAATTGAAATAAACATACAAATAAAATGGTGAAGAGTATGTAAGCACAAAGTTTTTATATTTATGGACATGTTTTTTTTGCAACCCTTCGTCTCATTTGTAATAATTTAAAGGTATCTAAGGAGGTTCAATCCACCAAACGATTCTATAATAAACTCTTTGTCTATTGTCTATTGTATTTTTTTCTCAATTTGTACTTTCGAATGCCATAATTGCACTTTTCAAATACTAACAGAATTCATTGATTATATTTTTAAATGATCAGACATCACAAAATATTACACGTAACAGAGACAATTTTTTTTTTGTAGCTCCCGCCAAAATGACTGACAGCAAAAAGAGCGGGAAAGTAAACACTTACCTTCATGCGGCAACGTCATCATATCCAGGATATCTGTTCCAACTTCTTCAGACCTGGGGCACGGGATATATCCATACTGCGGGGCCTTTCCCCCCCTCCCGGGAGACACGCGGTAATGTCTCTTATCCGACATGGCTTATTATCACAACAAATAATTAAATCTATCGGTTATTAACGACTGTCAAGACGATGCGGGAGAATTTATTGTCTATGGAAAACTATCATGGCGGGCGCCCTCCGCCGCACGGCGGCCGCACTAACTGCCGCAGCTGGACTGAAATCCTGAATACAACGCGGCTGCAAATATACCAATATTATCGCGAGCAAATCCCCAACAACTTGCAGCAAATACCAACCCAAAACTATACATTAAAATCTGCTTTTAAGCGTTTGGATTAATCCTTTTTGCGCGGGGCTGCTTTAGCTGCTTTCTGGTTGGTTTGACAGTTGGGGTCCTTTTTCGTATTGCGCAACGGTATCTAGCGGCGGTTTCGCAAAGCCGAAAAGGATTTTCCATTTTCAAACAAAATTAGGATAATTTTTTTTTTGCAAAGAGCTTGTCGTGCTTTTGGGGGGGGGGGGTAATAATGAATTTGTATGAGTTTTGGACACAACAGTTATTTACGACAACGAAATTTGTACCGCGTTATGAACGATAAAGCTTTCTCTTTGTGTTTTCTTTTTCAGATGTTATTCAAATTGTATTCACAACGTATTATTAATGGATTAATCTTCGCCTATTATTACTGGAAGAGTTTTTTTTATGTGATTACTCCATAAAATACCCAACTGCCCGGATCCAGTGGAACTATATTATAATTCTTTTAAATGAAAGAAAACTTTATTATATAATAGTTACATTTTTATATAACATTATGTTACACTATTTATATAATATATTTAAAATTTTCAACCGGTTTCGGTTGATCTCAATCTTCCACGGGACTGGATCATATAAAATATTTGGTATTTTTTTCCAATTGGGACTCAGTAGAAAAACACATAATTTTTAAAAAAAAGGAAAGTAGTTTCAGGTTCATAAAAAAAAATTTCAAAAAATTGTGCATACGCGGAGGTCCATGAAACTCACTTAATTTTTTACGTTCTTTATGTAAAAACATGTAAATATTGAAAAAGAATAGACGCCATTTTTAATGTTAATATGAAATGACATTTGTCAATGGTGCCAATTGTATAAAATGAATATTTAAAATGCAGGTTATTAGGTTCTTAGTTTGGGTTTTTTTAGGGAAGAAAAAACCCTAAATAAACCACATATGCAAATATTTTTTTGTTCATTTTTATGAATCTAAAAGAATTTTTCTTTTTTAAAAATTATACGTTTTCTGCTGAGTCCCAATAGGAAAAAAAATACAAAATATTTATATGAAATATGTCATATATGTATGTTCAAATGTGTAAATATAATAAAGTGGTTTAAAATATTTTTTTCATTTAAGTATATCGTGAAGCCTCAAACTGATTGCATTCTTCGATATTATATAAATAATTCAAAATCGGGGTATTTTGTGAGGTCGAAAGAGTTAAAAAAATCTCTCTTTGTTTTTCAAATATTAAATTTTAAAAAATACATATTCGTATTCATAATGTTTAAATACAGTGTATTTTAAGTGAAACCTCCGCCAGTAGGTACCTACTGCGGAAAGCAAGTTCCAGATTATACAACTTGACACACTAAACTTTACAGGCGACCGAAAGCGGAACTTTCGAACGAACGAACTGTATATATATTTTTTTACGGTAACTCCACACAGGAGACCCCGAAGGAATATATAAAATCCATTCATCTACAGTAGTGACATCACCGACTGCAAAATTAAATGTGTCGATATATCCTTCTTAATTCTGAAAAGTTTATGGTTCTACTTCGAAGTTGGATCTTATGTCAAAACTTGGTACAATTTCTTGGTTTAGAAACTTTTCGCATATGAATATGGCTTTTTGGTCACAGTCCACGGGGGTCAGTTTCCCATTCCTCAGCATCCCACCACAGGCTTTTGTATTTCGGCTTTTAGAAGGTTGGTTGGTAGCCCACTCCGCATAGCCGCATTCTTCTAGTTGTTTTCCTACGAATAAAAAACACTATTATAATCCTAAAATCAACTCACTTTGCATATTTTTTTTATTAGAGTGCTTGTTTTGTGGAGAATTTATTTTTAAGTACCTACTAGAGAAAATTTTTCACCTTGCAACATTCTGCGTTCGAAAACACTGCGCATTGCGCATGCTCACTGGGCTTCAGCAAATACCTTAAAATTAACAATTCGCAGAACTTCTAACATTTTCCATACATTGAAATGGTAACAAGCTCACTGGCGCCTATAGCGGCCCGATATGAACTTTTCTTCAGTACATTTTAATTGATTTTCTGTGAAATGCATTCCATAATAAATTACAGTATGCACTATTTTTTCATTCACATATTATTTAATTAAATATAAATATTTAAATGTCCTCATTAAAGCATGCATAATTCATAAATTAACCAAAAAGAAGTGTAAAAATAAAAAAAAAATGAAGAAAGTGTCTAACAATTTATTAAATAATTACTTTATTCCTTTTCTAAACCACCAGACCGAAAGCGAGCCTCGATCAGCGAGGCTTTCGAGTGTTAGTACAAACCTAATAGCCGATTTAATATTTTTTCGTGTATGAGCGAAAAAGCAGGTTACCTAATATTTATTTTGTGAATTTTCGATTTTTATAATTTATTTGAGAATATGTTTTCAATAAAACATTTGAAAAAACAATCCGGACATCCCGGGCCGCTAGAGGCAATAATGTAGCTTTAATTATATTATGATGTTGCAACCAAACAGGGTTTAACGGTCACGGCATGTTTTTAATAATTTTTTAGATTTTTTATTAATCTTATTGCATTAGCATGTTCCTCTAGTAATATTTTAATATAATTACGAAATCTTACTTAAATTTTTTTATCAAATAAAATATACTTGACCAAATTCATATTCTTTATATAAAACCATGTACAATGTGACCTTAGAACGGGGTACCCCAGTAAGGTTACATTTTTTTACGATTTTTTTGTTAAACTTAAAGAAATAAATAAATTGTTTTTGTGTTTAATTCATAGAACTCCGTTTAATTTATTTTCTTTAATTAATATAAATCAAATTTAATAATGTTATTAATAAAATTGATTTACTATTTATTACTGCAAGTATTTTTAGTTTTTATTACTGTGATAGCTGTTCGGCGTTCAAGGCCATTTTCAAACTGCGGTTAATCCACACTGTGACGACTTATTTATATGATTTTATTCACTCCCACCCCATTCTAATTTGGACAGGTTTTTAAAAATAATGATTTATTATTACTAAAACCGATTTAGTTAGAAAATAATTCAAATTCTCTATTCATATTAGGTTTTCACATTTATAATGTGTTTTCCCGTATTTAACTGATAATGTTTTCTTAACACTTTACGGTGCCAAATTATAACGTGATCTACGGTGCGGGACTCCGAGTTTCCCCATACAAATTCGTAACAATATTGCTTTTTAAGCCAAAAATAATAATACAATCTATCAACAGTTATTAATTATGGTTGATTATACTGCAAAATAAATCTTAGGATTATAAAATAATATTAAATATTAATACGTTAAGAGCAACAATGTTGGCTCAGGTAACCGAGTGTCGGGCACCGTAAAGGGACAGTTATTTGATTTACTTGAATCATTTAAAACTAGAAATACTTGCAGAACTTAATAATAACATTATGAAATTCGATTTACATTAAATTTAAAAAAAAACTGGTGCAGAACGTTGCCATCAAATGTCAGAAGCTAGGCGTATTATACATTTTAAGGTATTTGACCCCAAGCAGTTTGAGATGTGAATGTGACTAAATGCAACCCAAGTAATAAACTTTTTAATCGGCGCTTTGACGAACTCTACGCCTGTCCTTATCAACTTAATCCTCTGATTTTGGAAAGTGCATAGAAATAAAAATATATATATATCTTATGCACCTCTATTGTACGTGATATCAGATCTTTACAATTTCTGTGATCTGCATTTATTAAGCACATTGAACGCATTAATTACGTTCAGATCAAATGATAATTGACTGCCTGAATTGATTGAGTGGTAACGATCCGTAGCTACGAATCCGGGGGTCGCGGGTTCAAATCGTGGTGTGCGCGGGAAAATTTTATTTGATTAATTTGTGTTATTTAACAATTTATTTATTTTAAATTTTAAATAGTGCATGGTATAATAACTTTCCGGAGTGGTAGATCGCCCTGGTGAACGACCACCGTTCAGAATCAAAACCTTGCCCGAAATGGCTTTTTGACCATATTTGATGACCAGATCTAAATATATATGTTCAGCCTCACAACATACCCCAATTGTGGATGCCATATTCTCAGTGGCTCTAGACGGTTGAGAGCAGCTGGAACTCTTGTGTGGTACTCGCATAAAAAAAAAATAATAATAATAGTGATTTCAAGGAACAAAATTTATGTTCCACGGTTTTTTTTATATGAATACCGCATAAGAGTCCCAACTGGTCCCAACTGCTCCCAATCGTCTGGAGCAAGTGAGACTATGGCATCCCCAATTGGGGAATGTTGTGAGGCTGAAGGTATTGGGGAGGGGAAGGAGAAGGGGAAGATGAAGGTGGGGAAATACATGGCTATTCAGATCCAGTCACCAAACACGGCTAAAAGCCATTTCAAGCAACGTTTCAATCCTGAATGGTTGTCTTTCACCAGGCCGATACTGAGAGTATCTTCCAATCATGAATATAAACCTATAACTGTTTACTAATATTTAAACCAATTACTAAGTAATGATTATAATTATCTTATGTATTATGTTATACTTAGGCAACGACATGTTACTACTAAAAATTATAAGTTTTAATATTGACAGTCCCTAGACCTAGAGGTGTTTCAATATTTGAACTTACAACACATGGTCAGCTGCTATTAATTGCAGAAATGCCGAAATATAAACATTATGTTTTTTGTAATCATTCAGGATATTATAAAAATAAAATCATTCTGGAAAACAAATTTCAAACCGCACTCGAATAAAAAGACTGTAAATACAGGGTGGCGCAAAACTACCGTTATGGTTTGGAATGAAATGGCATAATCAAGCCGTTGTTGGTAGTCTATCGGCTTCAATTCTTGCACAAGCTGAACCTTATACGGGAACATGTGCAATGTGACCAAAATCCTCTGAACGGACCTCCGCGATAGCCCCAGTTGTGCCGAACGTCTTCTTGTTGATGTTTCTGGACTGTCCTGCACAGTATCCACAACACGTTGGATATTTTCTTCCGTGTGGACCGTACGTGGTCTTCCGGTACATAGAAGGTGTCTTACTGTACCATGTTGTCGAAAATTTGCAACCAGGCGGTTTATTGTTGGTGCTGAAGGTCCAGTACGCACATTAAAAAAACTACGATAAGCACGCTGCGTCAAAACAATTGACCGTTGATTTTCAAAATAAAATTCAACAATTGTTGATCGTTGTTCTGTTGTGTAGTGTTCCATTTCAAATTCCCCAAGTTTTCTTCACAAAATTCAGAAATAAAAATAAAAAATATAAATAAATTTAAAAAGTTATTAAACATTCAAACCATAACGGTATTTTTACGCCACCCTGTAGTACCAATGCTGATTTTTTTCTTAAAGTGCTGAACCCTCACGAAGAGTAGCAAAAGGGTATGGTATATTTTTGGGAGGGAGATTCTAAAACGAATCTTCGGACACATGCAAGTAATTATATCTGGCAGATTAGATACAAGTGAACGCTATTCCAATTGCAGAGCCCACACTAAGTGACCAACTCGGATGATTATAATGCTTATGTTGTGTATTATTGTTACTTGACAGTTAACTCTCCCGCTTACCATCTAGTGTATAGAAGCCGTTTCCTTTCTTGGATTCCTTAAAACCGAGATGAACAATTCTTTTATTGAATTCACCCTCAAGCTTTTCTTCTGGGTATTCTTTCAGAATCTTCATTAATATTTCTGACTCGTAGGCGCTGTTGAGTACTGCGAGATCGGAACCCTCTATTTTACATATCTTCATGGCTGTAAACCATATTTTAGGGGTAGTGTGGACCTTGTAACAACGATCTGCTTCTGCGTTATAGGTGTAACCTACAAACATAAAAAAAACACTTTTTACTGATGTTTTTTCCACGTTGTCTGTCATCCTTTATGTTTTTGCAAACAAAAGCTATCTCTGTAACACTGATCTATAACATACAATCGGAATGGTTGATTATTACATTTATTATATTATTTTATATGCCATAGAAATCTGAATACCAAACAATAATTTCCGTGGAGAATAGAAGTTTTTTGAAGGATAATACAATAATTGAAAATCTTAGGAAGAAAACCTCAAATGTAACAAATGGATTATTTTTCAGGAAACCGTTTCATGGTTCTGCTGAAGATTTTTTGAAAAATATTTTTAAAATAATAAATTAAAGATTAATCTTTTGTGCACTAAATAGGTTTAGCAAATATTGTTAATTAAGTATATATAATTAAAGATTAATTAAAAAGTTAAAGCGAAATTTGTAGTTTTTACCGAAGATTTGGAGCTTCGCTGTCGTTTCTTCAAAATATGGAGAATTAAATATGAAAGGGAGAATAAAAGTAATAATTTTATAAACGTCAAACAGTGAGTGATTATAACACAATGCAGAGGTTAAAAAACGAACTAATGTACCTTTGCGGATTTTCAAACAAACTTTTGCTAACAATTGTTGTTTTTACAAAAGTACCACATTTTTGACAGTCATTTTGAAAGGGATACGTTTTTTTTAATATTTAACAAGAACCGTTACATGGACCCATAGACAAACAATCGAAAATTAAATAAAAACTTTTTGGTAAAACATGGACCCAGGATGTTTTCTTCCCAAGACAGTTCATATGGTGAAGAAGGAACTGATGCTGTCAGAATCGAAAGTACTATTATGTTTTCATTCTTATGGTGGTAACGCTAGATGCCAAAAGCAGGAATTTTTCAAAGCCGTAATTTTTCCAGTAACATCAATTGAAATCAGCATACTTTTACAACATTAAGAAAAGAATATAATATTTACCCATATCGTACGTTTCGCAGTGAGCATTTCTAGTAATACTGCCAGAATCTTTCTTGCAGATAAATTTCCTTCGAGTGTTGCAATCGTTAGCACTGTAGTCTCCATTCTTGGATATGGCGACACAGTTCTCTTTACTACCGCTGGGATTGTTTCGATTGGCTTTCATCTTAAGCTCAATTCTTGTTTCTGAAATTTAAAAGAAATACTTTATGGTTTTTCTGTCACTTGAAATGACGATGTATCGGGGTTTTTCAGGGTGAATCAAAATATCAGGTTTTCACTCAGACGTCGCAGATTCAACCCTCCACAAGTCCTTCGTTATTATGGCACAAGTTTCAATAATTACATTTTTTTTAATGTTGGTATAATATAGTAAGTAAAGTAAATCAAATTTAGAAACAAAATAAGGATTACATTTTTGGATCACAAATTCCAAGTTAGATGTTAAGACAATAGTTCCCACAACTGTTTCTTTGACTTAGAAGGTCACAAATAAGCCAGATGCGTCTAAAAAGGTTACAGAATATTTTGGATTCAAGACAAAGAAACATATAATAGGAAAATCAACGACGACGCCTTCTTTGAGAGATCATTATATTGACATTCTGTGTGGGTTGGAAAACATATTTTTGATAGACATTACGTATGGGTTGTAAAATATGTTTTTGATAGGTCGGACTTTTTACTTGAGCAAAAAAGATCAAGTTTTAATAAAAATTGGATTAGATTCTTTAATTTGATGAATACCAACCATTGAGCGTGAAAAAGTCACCGGTGGACATAGGGTCATGCACCCCGACCCAGACACTATCAGTGCTTGTACCCATGTGTCTGATGATGGCTTGTATATCGTCCTCGGAAGAAGGGATGGCCAGTTGGGCTCCTTGGGCGGCGCAGATCAACACGGCGCCCTCCCACCGTCTCCCCACCTTGTTCTCCTTGTAGAAGGCCTTCGTGGCTTCATCGTATGTATAGTCATCCCGGAATTGAACGCTTTGAGAGTCAGCTGCAAAATCAACATTATTACTGGACATGTCTTATTTATCTATTAATATCTCAACTTATTACACCAATGCAGGGCAGGGCAAGTTATGATAAAATGGCGAAATATGCACTATACTAACAAACTTTAAATTAACAATACCCAAATTTATGCAACAACAATTTCAAAACATATCATTTTCCTCATTCATTTCATTGCTGGCAACCCGGGCGTTTATTGGCATAAAATTTAAACATTTACATGTACTTTACCCGTCTCACTAGACGATGTCTGTTCTGAGACGGGTAAATTAAATGCCTAAATTAAACCATAAAAACAGAATTGTGTTTCTTTTGAAACTATAGGAAAATGTTTGGTTTCGCTGAATTGCAATTTTTTTACGAGAAAGACAACAGTACCTCAATAATTTTAATTTCGTAGGAGGGGTCAGCAAAATTCAAATCATCTCTATTATAACGGCCTTTGTGGTCGAAGGGTAAAGTTCAAGCACTTCCTACTAGAACACGGGATCGTTGTTTTCTCAAAATATCTTATTAACTAAGAATCAAACATTTAATTACATAGTTGGTCCTTACCAATTGATACTTTTTGAAGTGCCTTTGAAAACAAAATTTATAAAACTAAAACTTCTCCGCGGGACAGGCCAAATAAGAAGAATATTTATAAAGAAAACTTCTAGAAGCAGTAACCGGTATAGATGAATCCAATCAAGAATTATACAAGTGCAACGGAGATAGAATAATATATAAAACAAACAACGAATCAAACAAAATAGCTCACACACTCGACGAGATTGACCTTAGAAGAAATCCATGCAAATAAGGCAACGAATGAATTTCAATAGACTAAGATATCTGCAAGACAGACGATAAGAAAAGTTCTATAGAACATGTTTTAAGTAGTTGAAAATCTATATTTGGTATATAAGGAACAGAACTAATTTAAAATCATAAAAAAACAATGGAGAGAACAATTGAATATAAACGTATAGCAGGTACCAACGAACCAAGGAACCTATTCTTAAATGAAACTGGAATATTGTCAGTATTTTTTTTTATGTCGACCCGTCACTAAACTTCTCTAAAACAATGTCCTATCTACAAAAATTACAACATCAAAAAAACGCATACAATTTTTCTAATCAATCGGCTGTAAAATAAATATTTCGAGAAAAAATCGACATGCGGTGAACTTTTTGTCAATTTTTTCGATTTTCAAATGAAATGTTTTTCACTCGAAAGTTTTATCTAAAAAGTTTTTGTTACTGGACACTCGAAAAAAGTTCACTGCATGTCACTGCCATCTATCAAAGATGAGGAAAGTAATAAACTTATAGGGAATAAATATAACCTTCCACCCTCTCTTGCTCCTGTAGACTAGGAAAAAGAATTCTCCTCCGTCGAACATTGGACTTTTGAAAACGATCCAAAACGCTACTCTGGATTTTCGACAAGAACATTAAATTTATTATTCGAAATTATTGAAGAATCTTCATCGGTTAAATAACACTATGAAATCAAATTAAAGCATTCCAGATAGGTAGACTAGAAACATATATTTTTTTCATTTAAATGGGAAAGATTGAGTAACCTCCGATAATCGAATGATACCAACTTGTTTGGAACTTCGAACACGTGGATTTAATAATTGCGCCTTATAAATGTCTGAACCATAAACAATATATTATATAACTAGGAATGTTGTAACAAAAACTGCAATCACAAAAATATAAAGTTGGGGTAAAAATAGTCATTAATGAAATGGAAGAAAACCACAGGCAGTCGACGTTGCTTTCACAATCTTCACACTCAAGCTGGACCATGCTGGGTATGTGGAATTGTAAAACATCATCAAATGACTCCGTTGACTGGGGAAGAGAAGCAGATGGTCGGAGACCGGTTAAATGAGCTGATGATAAATAAATTCTGGATTCAGATGAAAGATAACAGCAAAATACCGACAAAAATCGTCATTTAACGACTAATGTAACGCTTTGAAATTTAACACAAAACTGCATTAACGTCATTTGTTAGCTACAGTGGTTTTTAGTAGGTATTTCGAGATAATTTCGTATTCAAAAAGTTTCCTTGTAATCCGTACAAACGTAACAATTATTATGTAATTTTAAAATAAAACAATAACTTTGTTTGCTTCACTTTACGTAATGTAGCATTATACTGTCCTGAAGAAGCTACGGTAGTAACGAAACCCGGACGGTTTAAATATTATCGAACCATTGTCCAATTATACAAAATATACAACACGAAATGAGATAAATAAAAGCTACAGAAAAAGAAGAGCACATACGTAATACATGAATGAAGCGATGACAAAAATATACATTTGAAAGAACGTTCAAGTCTAACAAGGTTTTGTTAGAGTTTATTGAAATTTATTTTCGTAAAAACTGACAAAAATCATTTATACTGAAACCAAAAAGTCTCAAAAATCTGGACAGTGGAGGGTGGAGGGTGGTACCGATAATTAGTATAGTGTTGATTGAGGAAAAGCAATTAATTATGACATTTCTGAGTTCACGGAAAGAAATGTTTAACCGGAATAGTTGGAACAAACAAAGTAAGTCAATAATACAATTAACATTTTTTTCAAATGCAAATGAAATCAAAGTTTGTTCAATTTCATTAAAGTAATCGCCCCTTTCTCGCCCTAATCCATACAAATACGCGTAAGAAGCGATGTTATAATGATGTTACCGGATATAAAAATAAATAGTGTAGTTAAAATTACAAACCTTGCTTTACACATATGATAATGGTAACAAAGACGAGGAAAACTTTGGCAAGCATTTTGATGGTTGGAAATCACAACTTTAAACAGCGATAATTAACGAAGTGCTTAGTTTATTCCAAAATGGGTATGTTTATAACAAGACCTGCGAATGTTATCACATTCAGAAGTCATCAACATATGGCACTTCATTACGTTTTGAATTCACCACGAATAATATCAAATTCCAATCTGGATACATAAAGGTGTTCGATAAGCCTGTTCTCACTAACCTAGATGAAGTGGGAATGTAGCTTAACTGGGTGATTAATATGAGGACTATTGCAAAAAAACGTGTTTAAAAAAATTACCGTTTTCTGATGTAACACTATGTACATTAAAATTGTTTGTCAACTCTGATTAAAACTCTTAAATGATAAACTTTGACCGTGATTTATTTACATTTTATATATATACTATCTTCGAAATATTCGAGGAATTTCAACACTGGTTAATTTAATTGTTTAGATAAAACTAATCGCATGCTCGAAAGCATGTAACGTTGACGAAATATCCAATTTATTAAGAGATGATATGTAATAAATGGAATACCCACACATAAATAGATGCATACAAGTATATACATCTTCTTCCCCTTATCCTACTCGGGTAGGGGACCCATCGCAACGACAAGGCGCTTCCAGACGTCCCTATCCTGTACTACGTTAACGGCATCCGTCCATAGTAGGTCCATCCTCTCCTCGCACAGCCTCTAGAGTTGCTTCTCCCACCTGTGTCTGGGGCGGCCCGCTGGAAATCTTACCTCTGGAATAGCACTCACACAGAATTTTCAGCGGAATTCGACCCTCTGGCATCCTTAACACGAGCCCAAGCCACCTCAGTTGCAACCTTTCTATGAAGAGTTATATTGGTTCGATGTTTAGCTCCTCTCGGATCATCGATCTTCTTATTCGATCCCATCTTGTGACTCCTGCAACTCCTCTCAAAAATCTCATTTCAGCAGCTTGGACCCTAGAACGTGTACCCTCGTTCAACATCCAGGTTTGGTGACCATAAATAAGCGTGAATTGTGCACTGCCAACTTTGTCTCGATACTTAGCTCCGTAAAGAGGACGCAGTACACCGCTTGCCGCACCTATTCTACGGTCAATTTCTCCATCTTGAGGCCATCGCTTGAGAATTCAATCCCAAGGTATTTAAATTGGTCAACCTGTTTCAACTGTGCCCCGTTAGTGAAGATGTTACACTGAGTTTGGTCTTTTCATAAAACCATAACTTCTGTTTTTGTGGTGCTCAACGTTATTCCTGCTGCCGTGCACTCTTCAATAAAGCGGTTGATCCACTCCTGTACCCGCCCCTGTGACGAGGTAAATATATATACGCATAAATTTATTGAAATTCATTGAGGTACACAAATGGATATCATATGGGCAACAACATGAGACCAATCGGCATCATAGTGATGCGGGCTTCAGTCGATTACAAACCCTCACTCGCTCTGCAAAATGCCTACATAACTGGACATGTCGTTCTGGAAAAGGTAGGAAAAGCAATGGTGTAACCTTTTATCTGTTTTACGATAATGAATATTGGAGCAAATTGTTTTAAAATATGTTAATAAACTCAAGGAGCAAATGAAGTAGGCACATCGGCAACTCAAATACTCCGGGCCGTTTGTTGAGTTCTTTCGCGGTCGGAAGGATTCGGGCGACATCGACAGCCGAATCACCTCCCTTCCTACTACTTCACACGCGGGAACAATATTTTCCACCGATTTTGCAAGAAACGTAGACTCGATTATAACTCAATGTTGAAATTTGTTTTTGACCAATTCAATTTTAATTTAGGTATACCTTCCTACTTACCTACAACTTGGTTATAAGCAGTGTTTTAATTGTATAAAAAATATGTAATATGCTGATGTCTTTTATAGTGTTACAATTATATTAAGTAGGAATATACCGTAAATCGGAGTTGAAATGTGTTATTTAGGGCAGGGCCGGTTCCATGATATCTCGGGCTCTGTACGGTAGGTCCTGATTGCCGATCCCCCCATTAAAAAAAATCTGATTAACAATTCGTATCCCCTGAACAAATGGATTTATCAAAACAGTATGTCTAAAGTAACTTTATTAATATTCTATTTCGCCATCGATTTCACATAATAACATTTCGTACAGCGTGAGACAAGTAGAAAATAGGTACCATACCAGCTAGCTTGACACTGTAAAGTCGTTCCGTAAGATAATGAGCTCTAAAGCAGCTTTCTCTAGAGTTCATTATCGTATAACATAAAACTATTAAATCGTCCGAAAGATGACGCAAACATCGTATATCCTATTGGAGATGGCTGATATTTTAAATGAGAATCACTGTCACGGTTCCAACTATAGGAACGTGCTGTTAGTCTCCAGATGCTTTTTGGAACCTTTCGGGAGTATTGCACACTTAATCGTATAATTAAAGGTTACCTGTATTCACTTTATTAAATGTATCCTGATGAGGTAACCATTATTTTCGAAACATATTGATATTTATTCATTAATTAGTGACTTATACAAGGTAACTCTTAAACATATTAAAAAAATATATCCTTTGAACGCCGGCGTGGCGTTATACGATAGATACGATCGGGAATATCAAAACATACACTATTTTCTTATGTATGTAGAACATAAGTATCTATTCTGGGGAAACTACTTATGATAAATATATACAATTTGTATTCATATTTAAACGCATTATCCGGTAAGACCGTAGAATTTACAAAAACAAAGTTTTGCAAAAAATCAATTAAGTTATTAGTAAAATAGATTCAGCCGGTGTCCAGCGGGACGCGTGCAAAAAAAATGCTTCGGAACACTAAGGAAGTAAACTCGGCGTTCCAAAGGTCATTTGATTGTAAATACATTTGATTGTAACCCCTACCCCTACACCTATCCCCTACCCCTACCCCTACCCCAACCCCAACCCCAACCCCAAACCCAACCCCATCCCCGATCCCTGCCCCTACCCCTACCCTACCCCTACCCCTACCCCATCCCCTATCCCTAACCCTTCCCTTACCTCTACCCCTACCCCTACAACGTGGGAAAAGGGGAAGAGGGTAGTTTTTCAAAATCTCATGTAGATAGTGTCCTCAGGTCAAGTGTGCAAAATTTCATCAAACTCGGAATAAAACCATAGATTTATATACAAACAAACTCTCTCTCTTCTCATTGAAGAAGAAGATATAGATATCCGCATCAGCTTTCCCACCTCTCGTAAACATACTTCCCAAATATACAAACATCATCCACTTCCTTCAAGTACCCACAATTATTTAAGAGTTATCCATAAGAAAATGCAGAATCAAAATTGTTAATTTAACGCCTCCGGTGAAGACCATATTCTTCCTATTAAAAATACATTATCTTCCACGGTTGAGATAATTTGTAAAAAAGAAACATACATACATATCATCAAGTATAGTAAAATTTCAATAAACATAAAAATAAAAAAAATCAGGCCAACTGCACGCAGTGTTCCCAAGCGGTCACCCATCCAAGTACTGACCGCGACCCAATGTTGCTTAACTTCGGTGATCGGACGAGAACCGGTGTGTTCAACATGGTACGGTCGTTGGCAACATGTTGATGTAAGATAATAATTATTACTTGTTTTGAACGATGAAGTGCGTCATCTGTTGAACGAAATATACAACTTCAGGAAAATTGATTTATAAAATAGTTCCAGAAATTTCCGTAAGATGGCGATGTTATTCGTGTCAAAAATGTATAAATTAGAAAATGTTTGTCAACGACAATAATATTTGTTTTACATTCCATCGCGTCGGTTGATTTCTTCAAAGATTTTATTTTGTATGCTCCAAACTCTAAAAAATATAATAGAGTATCTCAGATTTTTTCATATTTATTTGAAGTACCTTATTAGAATCTCGGAGGTTTGTTTTGTATGAAACAGGCACCGCAGCCGGTCCCCCTTTTTAAGTATGTGCCATGAAAAAAAAAACAATTTTATAATTTTAGAGGCAGCTTTGAAAATTATTTGCGGGTTTATCGTACTCCTTAAAAAATATTTCACATTTGCTATGTGAGTATGATTAGATAAATTAAAATATAAAACTAAAACATTTAAAAAAAAAGGTTTTTTCGTGTCGATATTTTAAATTCTCTAGGGCAAATTTGTGTTTCACCGTAAATTGGTCGAATTTAATTTAAAGCCCACCATAATGCTTATTTTAATAATTTTAAAATAAAATTAATTTTATATTTTATTATATTTTCAAAGCAGAAAACTTTTAAAACTTTTTTTGAAATCACCGTTAGCCCCTAAATAATTTTTGAAGATGCCTCTAAAATCGCGAAAAATCAATTCCTTTAATGGCCGATATTTCATAAGGTAAAACAAAAATAAATAAAATACTTCTCAGCCGTACTTGATATTTACTAAACCTTTAATTTAAAAAAATAGATCATCCAGTTTGTATGGGTATTTCAGTCAAGCCAAACATCCGAATCAAAAATATTTTTTGTTCTAAATACGGTGTTTTTCGGTGTTGCCAGAAGTAATAAATAAAAGATGTATGTTGCTTATTCTATATTTATTGTGTTTAAGTTTAATTTGTAGACCTCCATTCCTTTTAAACGGTCTTTAAAAAATTGATAAAAACTTTAATTATTTAGCTAAAACGGTTTAGTTATTAAAAATGTTCTGCTAGATAATTATTATTACGTTCGCCTTCCGAATCCATTATCAAACTGTGGTGCAGCCACTTGCAGGCGACCTATTCATGTAATTTCTATATAGGTATTCATAATGAAACTCTTAATTTTTGTTTAAATCTTTTTATTACCAATGCCCTTACCTTATTAATTTTTTTTTTAAATAATCAATTTGCAATACTTTCTTGACACACTGTAGAAAAGTTCAAAATATATCTCCCGTGTCCATTAAATGTAATACATAATATTGTAAAATTAATCTATAAAAATATGCGTATAAAATACTCTTCTTAAATAATCAGGTATTGTGCACAAATTATTTATCGTAAAAACATTAAGGGTCGATGTACGAAATTTTGTTTTCAAAAAGAACCATACGGAACGGGGCATTTCTCTACGAACGTTTTGAGGGCAGCACAGTCTTCAGACTGTCTCCAAGAGGCGGCAGGACATTTCTGAAAAAATGCACACATTTTTTTTATTTAAAATTTTTTTTTTTCAAAATTGGTTTGTTCTTAACATTTCATTTCAATTCATCATATTTATTAGTAATCCGAGACACTGTCCAGTTTGCAAATGTGTTCGTTAAAAACTTTGTAATCATTATAAAGATAGTTGCCAATAATATGGGATTAAAAATGGAGAATAATATTGACAAATCTTGAATTTGAGATATGATATCGATAAAGATGACATAAATTGAAATAGTATCATTACTAAGTTGGTTAAGCGGTTGCCCCAGATAGGCAGAGTCCCAGATGCGACTGAATTTTTGTTTTTTTTCTGTCGTTTTTTCCGTTTTCTTTTTTCATTTAGGTTATGTTAATATTATTTTCTACAATTATTAGACAGACCTTGAGGTGATTTTTCGCCCTTGAGGTGATTTTCCCACGAAAATGGCGGTATAGAAGTAATCCAATTATTATTATTATTATTATTATTAATGTTTTGAAATAGAAGTATCGTCTGTGTAACATAGAAGATTAGTAAAAAAAAAACAGTGAATGGCTTCTGAATGTTATCTAAACATTGACAATGAATCACAGTTTTTTTTTTCAAAGGCGATAATTGAATTGTTATGCTTTTTGTTAGATTGTCGGCTGAGGCGTATATTAGTGCTAATACAATTAAAAACAGATTTGTAAAAAGTTGCACGTGCTCAATGTAAATGAAGGAAAAATCCTGCTTTGTTTCAAGACACTACATTTGTTTCAATTCCGTCCTCCATTTTCGAAAGAACCCTTCCAAAATACACTGCAGGTTTCATAAAAATAATTATTGCTCAATGATGTTAACGTGTGCAACGACGAGCAGTTATAGATTATGAACATCACCCCTTAATAATTGATCAGGAATTTATAAAACAATCTCGTATCACTTAAAATATAATTACTTACTAAAAAAACGAGTTTCCTTTTAATAAGAGATAACTACATTGATTTATGACCCCACATCAATTTTTACAACGTTACTTAACAGATGATAAATAGGATGTCCTACGTAACAATGTTATATAGGATGAAAAATATATTATTCTTGAAAAAATTCTCAAATAACCATAATATAACGCTCCGGAGATGTTCTGACGTCATCGGAACCCACGCCACTAACTACGACAATAATAATGGCAACTTATTTAGATATACTCGTATTAGTCAAAATATACTGGTTATACCCAAATTTAAGACATCTTTTGGACAGAGGAATGTTAAATTTCATGCTGCAAAACTTTATAATGCCTTACCAAATCAATTAAAAAAAGTTACAGAAATTAATATTCTTAAAAATAGAGTCGAAACATGGCTGATAAATCTGAGTGATTATGAACTTGCAAACTACATAAAATCAAAATAAGATAAATGGATAATTAGCAAAAAAAAAGTGCAGGCCGCCTCAGAACAGTTCTCCCTAGTGAGGAGGACTGTGAATACTGTGACTTTGTACTTTTATTATAATAATTTGCTTTGCTTACTTACTGTTCTTATAAATATGCTTTGTACTTGTAAATTATTACTAAAGTCACATACATGTAAAACCTTTAAATAGAAACAAATTTAAAAAAAATTAAATTAAAAAAAAATTTACGCGTCCCCGCCACTTGACTCTCAATATGGGTTGTTTTGACGGAATTAACGACAAATATCTCAAAAAAACTTACCACAAGAAAAGTGCTTTCTTCAATGAATCTAAAATCTCTTTTGTGTTGTCATTATTAATATAATTAATAAGAAATATTTTGTGTAAACTACTGGAACACCTAAGGTGTTTAAGTAATGATAATTATTCTGAATTTGTAACCATGTTTTGGAAACAAATCATTCTTTTGACATATATTTAAAAAATTTCGTACGAATACAATTAGATAAATTAGACATTTTTGAAATTAAAAAAAGTGTTAATAGTCAATTAAATATTATTGTATTAATAATCAAATATTTTTTAAAAAATAGTTATAGCATTAATAACTATATTTAGAATATTATTAATAAAAATTGTGATTATAATTATAATAGCTATTACTATATTATTTTTTGTGCCTTGGTATTTTTTAGATTTTATTTATATTTTAAAAAAATTCCTTTTTTTAAATATCTAATATAAATTTCTAATTTAGTATTTTATTACAATAATTTATTTTTTTTTCAATTAGTTTTACATTTTTATTTAATTACTCACCTACTTTCATCACTTATTGTTAATTTTTAATTATGTTTGTAATTTGTCTATTCTTACACTATTATTTGTATATGTTTATTATTTGTTTATAATTGTCATTTTTTTCTTATTATACTGTGCATCCTGATAAGGGAAGCATCGCTGACGAAACATGTTGAATATATTAAAAACGGGGTTTACACTAAATATTTATTATTAATTTTATCTTGTTTAGTTATTTGTTAGATAACTATATATTGATAAAGATTTTATTTTATTTGACAGGAATTACCACATTGTAAATGCTTTAACAAACATTTAAGTATATACTCATATACAGGGTTGTAAACTTTAACCAGCGATTCTTTAGCTTATTTGGGTTAAAAAATGCGGTTACCATTCTGGTCGCCGGTAACATTTTTGTTAATAACATAAAAGAAAGAATGAACATTCCAATTGTTTTAAATACCTTAATCATAGCAAACGTGATACAGGGGAGAAAGGTCTGCGATTCGCACTTCGCAGCCGCACTTTCAGTGAAACATTGGTCCAAAGAACCTTCAACTATGCCGCTCCACTCAGGAGTCATGGTACTCTGCACGTAGGTCTTGATGACTACCTTGTCGAGCTTTCCGTCTGCCCCTAAGAAGTTGGCTTGCTTCATGAAGCAACTTGCAACATCGCACTGAAAGAAATACAGTGATATTAGTCTAGTTTTAGCAGAGTGGTGGATGCCTATTTTGTCCCGATGAAAGACGACTGACGACCATTGAGAATCGAATGTTGGTTGAAATGGCTGTAGTCGTGTTTAGTCAGCAAATCCGAGAGTTAAAATCGTTGTTATAGACCGAATACTATGATTTTTATAAGTTTAAGAAAAATGATTACAAACACATATTTCTTGGGCATTAACTATGTAACTATTTTTATTTTACAATCTGCATTTGTTAATTATTTTTAATAATTCGCTACCGGTTTCGACACATCCGTGTCATTATCTAGCGTTCTTAAAACTAACTTAAATTGTGATACAAGTACAGAAGTATTTAGATATTGTTAAGTGGGGTAGTGGGGGATGTGATTTGGAGGGGGGAAGGTGGGAGGAATCAAAATAAGGAAATATGGTTAGCAAAAGTGACATACAGGGTGTTATTATTTTGTCAACTATATTCTTCTTTTTTTGTGTAAAGTTTCTAAGGCGCACTATTTAAAATACATATGTATTAGATTATATGTATTTTATTTATTTATCTTGTTAGAACATAAAGGATTTATCGATGTCCGTCTCGTTGGGAAATTCCTCTGTCGAAAAAGACGTAAGTTACATAAATGATATAGAAAGGTTAAATAATACAGAAAAAATTTTTTTTTTAAAGTTAACAGAAAATTTAAAAATAAATAACGTAAATTTAATCGTCTAAATGGAAATAATAATAAAAATGGAGAAAGAAAAGAAAAGTTGAAATATAACTAATATAAGGACAAAGATGTTATTTGGAAGTTAGATTTTAAAGTAGGTGTATCAATGGAGGTTAGGTTGTAAATGGTGTCATATTAATATATGTATTTTAACGTAATTTTTTTCTTTCTTTATTGAATGCCTGTTTCTAACAAGTGCATACTGTGATTAGTAAGTAAATCTCATGTTCCCTAACCCTAGTTATAAATTTCTAGTTATTGTTCCTAAACACTGTGCATCACATAAAAATAGCTAGATCAGAAATAGAATAAAAATATGTTTTGTTCAAGTTGAAGAATTTTATAAAAACATCTAGAATGATCGAAATTATTTTTTCGCTAAATTAAAAAAAAAAACCTGACGTTCGTGATTTTGTAGTTCTCGTAAAAGTTCACAACTTACGGGATTCTGGTCTTCATCATTATCACAAATGTCTATCATGGCTGTGGTTATGTATTCTGGCATCCCGACGCAGCATTCGTCTTTCTGAAAAACAAAAGATATTATTGTATGCTCTTAATATAAAAAAAACATATTATTATATACGTTATCGTAAAACTTTTATTAGGAAAACACAAATTATATTATCTGACGTGTATAGTAAATATATAAAAATGAATGTTTGTCTGTGTGTCCTCGATTTTATCGAAAATTACTGGACCAGTGTCGCTTAAAATAGCACAATTTGTTCTTATTAGTGCCGGGAAGTTTTGGAGAGTAGTTTGAATGAAATCCAATATGTAAAACTGTTGCTATAACGTTTTAAAATTAGTATGAAAAACACTGAACCCGCCATGTTGCACTGAGATTAGCCTATAAATATACCACTCTGGTTAGCCACAGATTACATAATCAATAGAAGAAGGTTTGTTTGGGTAGAATATTTTCAAAATGGAAAACAAAAGTAGGTACCTACTTAAGAACTTTATTATATGTTCTGAAAAAATAAATGTTTGGAATGAAATAAATTTTTCAAATGTAAGATCGATTATGGCACCCAAACGATAAGCAAGAATTCACAACTTCATAACTTTATTCCATAAAAAAAAATCCCCAGCACGTCTGGGTACATATCAGCTAGTAAATAATAAACGGTATTGTTAGATTTTTTTTTGTAAGTACTTTGATAATAACATTTCAATGATTACCGATTTATTCTGTAAACTCCGCTGTTATTTTGTACACTTCATTAATACATTTTGACGAGTGCATCAGTATTGTTACATAGACCCACATATTATTACACGAACTTCCGATGTACATTTTAACAATGATAACAAAAAGACAGCTAAGCGTGCTTTACGGATCATTAAGTTCGACATTCATTCCAATGAATCGGCAAAAAGTTAGTAGACCCGCTGGTTTCAGCGAAAAACAAAGCAACAATTGATTGGACCGTGAATCTTAGATAATTCTTCAGTTCCTGAAAAACCTTCTACATAATATACATTATGTCTCGTAGTAGCAGTAGCGATTTAAAATTAATCATAGTATCTCACAAGTAATTAAAAAAAAATCGAACAAGGCCGAGTACACAGTAGCTAGTAGTAAATAAAGATATACAGGTGTTAAGGGACGAGCCTGACAAACGTTAACCAGTGATTTCTAACCTTATTTGGAGTAAAAATGTTAATTAAATTTTTGTTTATTTTTGGAAAAAATTGTGACAAAAACATCTACAACTTTTATCCCAAACAGGACTAAACGGTTAAAACAAGCCAGGTGCGTTCCTTCACAGCCTGTACAGGAACTCATCTCAATACTTACAATAGGAGGAGGAGCTTTGCAATCTTGCCCAAAAGATACCTGCAATAATTATTAAAATCATAAGATTAAGCATTAAGCACCTACAATGATTTCTGAGTTAAAAGAAAATTTAAGGTTCTCCCTTAGCTGAAATTATAATTTTTTTATGTTTTAATTGCACTTTTAATGCCACATTAAATAAAATTATGTTTCTATTTCAACGAATCTCATTCCAATCCCTTCATCGCCTGAAGACATGTCAATTTTTTTTTAAATTTTTTATCGTATTTACTAAAACATTTACAGCTTGCGGCAAACGCTAAAACTATTTCCAATCTCATTGAGGGACCGTGATATTAATATATAATTTAACATAAATAATCTTTTCTTTTTTATATGAATACCGCACAAGAGTCCCAACTGCTCCCAACCGTCTGGAGCCGGTGAGACTATGGCATCCCCATTGGGGAATGTTGTGAGGCTGAAGGTATTGGGGAGGGGAAGGAGAAGGGGAAGAGGAAGGTGGATAAATATCTGGCTATTCAGATCTGGTCACCAAACACGGCTAAAAGCCATTTCAAGCAACGTTTCAATTCTGAATGGTGGTCTTTCGCCAGGGCGATACTGAGAGTATCTTCCACTCTGGAAAATCTATTAAACTGCAACTGTAACTTTCTGATGTATTCATTTTGTACAAAATTATACACGCATCAATTGATATGTCAAACATTTTATCACAAATCAACATTAATACATCAACAAGGAAATCAACAAGGAGGATAAAAGACATTTTTTTTATATTAAAGCCTACCACAAAAATACGAGATATTTCTCTCCTTTACCAAAGATATTAAGAAATTGCAGTAATATACACCGCTCTAATAATGAAAGAGACATTTTTAATGACACAATTAAAAAATTTAAAAAAAAAGTTATACCATTAATATCAAACTGATAATGTGATTATGCCCTTTATTAAGTAACGAAACAGTGTACCATCAGCACAGGTGACAATAAGGACTTAGTTTATACACCTACTTTATAATATATACAACATATTTCACGCTAAGGCTGCTCTCTGACGGTCCGGTGAGGAATGAACATTTCACTCGTTACTGCAGACACTGCACAGAAAAGTCAAGTTTGCTAAAGTAAGGTAACGGTTTGCAACGCAGTCCACTGTGGGACTTTTCTGCGCAGTGTCTCACTGAAATGTTCGTTCCTCACCGGACCGTCAGAGAGCAGCCTAATCCTAAAAAAATGATCTAACTAATTTTTTTAAACAATTGACGATGAAACAATAGTGTAGATTTTTTTTTAAAATAATAAAATACTAAAATACTGCAGAAATTAATAATAACATTATTAAAATTTGATTTACATTAAATTTTAAAATATATATATTAAATGGAGTTCTATGATTTAAAAACAAAAACAATTAATTAATTAATAATCTAGAAAAATACAAAATAATAAAAATATTTTTAGGTGCCACCAGCACTTGAATCCGAATCTTCCGCTTACCGAGCGACCATGTTTACCAATGAGGTTGTATCCTAATTGTACTTTTAATTGATGAAAACATATTGTATTTAAAGAGTTAATGACGAAAATAAAATTGGTTTTCGATAGCTCGAACTTGGGAAAAACGTATACCCATCAAATCTCGAGTCACAATTCAGTACAATTCACAATTCGAATGGCAGTAGCGGATACTGCCGCGCCAACGATATATATGGCCGCTCCACTTTATGAATCGTAACGTCACACGCTTATCAGCATTTTGACGGGTTATATTATCGGTACTAATAATTTTTTTTTCAAAATTTCCAAAAGTTATGTCCTCAGCGTACTCAAAAAATTTGATATATTTGTAAATAACATGAAAATCCATTGTAGTAGAGAACCACATTAAAACTACCTAAGTTACGAGTATATAAAAACGTATCAAAAATTAGTAACGTTAAAAATCTGTAATTTCTCACCGCCGCAATTGAAAACAACACTACACAGAATTGAGCCCACATGCTTGTAGGTAGAAAAAATAACAATTGTGATGTTGAGTGACAGATAAATCGGCGTTTTATATCAAGCATACAATAAAACCAGAAATATTATTGTTGGGCACAGATGTGTAATTGTGTATTCCAACCGACGTATTTCAAACTCCGGTGAATAGTGTCTGATTTTACAATGCGCTAAATGTCGG
Source organism: Halesus radiatus (assembly GCA_022606495.2). Lineage (NCBI taxonomy): Eukaryota > Metazoa > Arthropoda > Insecta > Trichoptera > Limnephilidae > Halesus > Halesus radiatus. Next base: position 193,550 of record JAHDVE020006508.1, on the reverse strand, counting down.
TTTTACCCCCGAAGCTGCGAAAATAATTAGGTCGCGTTTTCGGATCACCGATTTAGAATTAATATATCTTTTGTGAAACGCAGTAGTGCAATTTGAAACACACCGTGGACCAATAAATCCTCACCACTTTTTAGACTTTTTTTCATAATTTATTTTCTACACGAGTTAGGTAAACATCAGAAAGAGAAAATACGCGTGAACATTCAGCCTCTTCAAGAAACTTGAAAATACCACGTGGTTTAAAAAAATATGTATATTATTTACATTTTAGAAAAAAAAATACAATGCAAAAAGTCCCGATAAATTGTCTAACGGGAGCTATTGTAATATAAGTTTGTCGAAAACTGTAAAGAATATTTTTCTTTGAAGAAGCATTTAATGGATTCGTATCTGAGCATCGTTCTGTCAATAAAGCTCGCCAATAAACTCAACTCTATCATGGGACTCGCGAAATATTTTTAATAACATTTAAAATCAGTTAAACTGCCTTAGTAAATGAGTGCAAATTATCAGATAGATTCATGGTCATGATGTTATAAAATAGAGCAATTATAAAGATGTGTTATAATCTATTCCCATTGTAACGTAATTATTTAAAGGAGTGAATGCAGCCTTATATGACAGCCATATAAGTACAGTACCAGATTCTTCCTATGATCAAGAACTCTACCGGTAATCGTTGACAGAAGGAAATGGAAGGAGTAAAAGAAGGTCCACAAAATGGCGGATGACATCAATTCACGGGAGCCGTGAGACGCATTTTTTTTTGCACACTACCGCTGAAGCGGCGTGGAGTTTTTGTTTGCTGTTTACTATTTACAAAGTGCATCATGAAAGGATGCCAGAAGGCGTGATTTCATCCATCAATGGAGAGGAGGTGCTTCTTAATAATCTGAAGTAAGTCTCCAGGTTCATATAGTGCAGCCTCCCTTAGGGCAAGGCCCTCAGCAATCCTCAGGTGGAGGATCGACTAACCTTGAGAACCATTTGTAGTGTATTGAAGCAGCGGTACGCGCTGATGGGAGCTATCAAGGAAGTTGGATGCCGACGCTGGACCAACTTTAAATGCCAACCATTTTAGCCGCCTCTTATCTCTTTACCAAATGTACTTTAAATATTATTTATCTGCTTTTTTTATTTTCTCTGTGTATTATAATTTATTTATAATTTATAACTTATACATTATTATAATTTATTTTTCTCTATTTCGTTTCAATGCATTTCTTTTTCTATTTACTTAATAACAAATTACAATGCTAATAAGATAATTTCGGATGTTTTTCATAGTCCTCACTAGAAATTCCTGTACTGACGCAATCTAGGTTTTATTTAAAAACTAATTGTTTTAAGCTCCTAGGACATTCTTTTCAAAATGCTGGATAACTTTTCTTCTTGGATTTCTTTAACCCAGGTTTTGTTTTGATTTTTGAAACCATTTGCATTTTTCCGTATTTTTATTTTATTTTTTTATTGCTGGTGGAAGTGAATTATAAAGCTTTATGGTTGTGGTTTCTTTGCCCAAAGGCAGTTTTAAATTTGGATACATTCATAGTGTTATTCTGGTTGGCTATTGTTTGTGAAAATTCTTAACATACTCGTAGATATTTTGAATGTTAGGGACTGCAAAAGACTTGAAGATTTATTTTGTTGGCGTTCTTATGGGAGCGTATTTACTATGTATCATGTTCTTATCTTAAAACTTTTTTTCATTCTGTATTGAATACAAAATCTTTTTTTTTTTTTAAATATATATATATAAAAGCCCATCAGGACATTAATAATGAATAAAAATATTCTTCTTTGTGATGAAGGTTATAGTGGGTTATTCAATCCGTCGACGGAACTAATAAATAACAAATGTTCAAAAAGATCAGTAGGGCATCAATAATTCATCTATAGTTTATTGCCTGCCCTCAACACAGGCTCTCCTAGTGAGATAGGCACAGTACCATAACCCTTATAATACATTCAGATTGTATGGATGAATAAATACAGAGAGAATCGTATAATAATAACCAGTGAGATACAGTATAATATTAGAACATATTTACAAATTCCCACAGCGGCCGGGACATATAACTGTTTCCAATTTCCCATTGAAAGGCATAACAAATCTAGAGAGGACAGATAATAATTCCGCCGGAAAGTTGACCTAAAAGATGAATGTGTTTTTGACAATATCCACAGTTGTATGTAACGTCCAATGTTCTGACTTTTATTGGGCCTCTCTGTATAGTGCCAAACATTTTTTTTTTATTACATTCCATGTGAACGTTAAATTGATCGTACGACATAAAATACTCCAATATGTGAATAATTGTGTTTTAGTAAAAGACCACAGGTTTAATATTTGTTGTTGGGACATAGGGGAAACCATGGAAACAACAATTAATGTGTTTTTTTTCACATGAAGCGGTAACTCGGTGATGTGACATTATAATTTAAAAAATAAAACAATTAATGTATTTTTTTATTATGGCAATAAGTCACCGGTTAGTATTTTTTTTAATAACCACGGGGCTATAAACTTGCATTTCCTACAGGACCTCGGATAAATTTTATACGACTTTGGTAGTAAAGATCCACTAATTGAATAATGACAGTGTCTGGTCAATCATAATAATCTGAAAAAAAAAACACAGAAAAATCATACGTAATTTGTTTATATGTAAAAATATTAACTCTAATAAGTATATATACATAGGGTACTAAGAGGTGGTATACACTTCATGAAGACTGAAAAGCTGTGCATATCTTTAAAAGACATGTACATCTTCCTTTTCTTCTATATAAAGAAGAATATCCCACAACAAATCTACAGTTTTATTCCGAGCTTGATGATATTTTGCACACTTGACTTGTGAAACAGGGTGAAGGTCATGAGATTTTGAAAAACCACCCCCTTTCCTACTAAATCTTTAATTAAAATAAAATATCATTCAGTTTGGATGGGTATTTTTGCCTCAAATCCAAAATTAAGTTTTGTATGAAACGGGCCGCGCAACCGTTCCTCTTAACACCCTGTATGCATATAAATAATTTTTAATTTTTTGAAGAAAATTTCTTCTGTGAGGGTTTCACTTTGTGATGTCATTATTTTAATCAAAAGAATAAATAACTTAGTTTACATCACTTTATTTATATACAATCAACATGTTTCATGAACAATGTTCACATCATCAGGATTAGTTGTATACTAAACTTAAAAATCAAATATAGATCACATATTAGAACTTGTTAAACGAATTAGAAAATGTATATATATATTTATAAGACTAAGAAATATTCTTAGACTAGAAAACCTAAAAAGAGTGTACTATGCAATTGTTCAGTCTATTTTACAATATGGAATTATTGGCTGGGGGGGAACATATGATAATATTTTAAGTCCACTTAAAATAATTCAAAGATTGATAATAAAGGTAATTTTAAAAAAACCATCATCATTTTCCACTGAAAAGCTTTTTACAATATTCAATGTACCTACAGTAGATAAAATTTATAAAAAATATGCAATTATTCAAATCTTTAAAGAAAAACGTTAAATAAATTACAATTTAATATATCCGCAAGGTATCAACAAAACATTAAAATCCCGCCATTCAATACTAAGCATACGCAAAACACATACCTATATCTAGGAATAACTTTTTTAACAATCTGCCATCTGATCTTAAAATTATAGAAAATATCCATGAATTTCAACATAGATTAAAAAATTACCTCAAACTACTGTAACAATTTAAAAAAAAAAAAAATTATTATTATTAGATTTTTTTTTGTCTTTTATTATTATCTTCTCTTCTTTTCTTCTACTTTCTTTTCATTTTCTTTAATAGTGATAAATTACAAAATTTACACGACAAATTCATATTTTCCTGCTATTGTACAACAATATTTTAAGTTATGATTTGATTAATTAAGCGATAATCACTCACCAAACACAAGAACCTTGTTTCTTTATGGTGAGGAATAGCTATATTATATTTTTTGTTACACTATATGAATCATGTCTTATTTTTATATACTCTCTGTAAAAAAAATTATTATATTAAATAAAAAATAAAAAATAAAATAAAAATATTGTTGGAAAGGGTAGAAGGAAGGGGAATGGGTAAGAGTGGGGGAAGGTTATTACAATTAGAGATTTCAAAGACATTAGCAGGGATTTCAAAGTCATTAGCAGGGAAAGACCGGTTAAGTGGGAAAAGGTTCAAAAGAGGGTTTATAAAAATTTGTTGATTATTAATTATGTCTGCTTTATTATTTACATTTTTCCTAATTTCTAAAATCTCTAAATTATTTATCTGTGATTCCTTATAACCCGTATGTAATATTTTAAGTCCATGGTTTTTGTCAAAATTATGATCATTTTCCAATAAATGATCTGCGAACTCAGATTCACTGTTGCCATTTAATGCCCTCAGATGTTCTTTAATCCTTACTTCAAAATTTCTATGTGTTCTACCTATATAAAAGTAATTACAATCTTTACAATTGAGTTTGTAAACGCCCGATTTTTTCGTTTTAATGTCGCTATCTTTGTTGTTAAGGATGAATTTTTTTAATTTATTATTTGTATAAAATGCTGGTTGTATAGAACCGGGAATGTTTTTACTAATTATTTTTGATATATCGTTATCAACAAATAGCATTCTTCGCCATTGATTATTATTATGTTTAGAAAAAGTGTAGATATATAGTTTTAAGAATTTCTGTTTATTCTTTTTATTTAATATTTGATCAATTATTTTAGTAGAATAACCATTATTTACTGCTATTTGCTTAATGATATTTAATTCCAAAGTATAATTATGAACAGACAAAGGAATCGTAATTAATCTATTAATCATAGAGTGAAAAGCCGCGAGTTTTTGAGAAAAAGGATGATTTGATGAATTATGTATAACAATATCGGTGTAGGGTCAGTGGGCCGGTTGTGGCCATTGGGCCGGTTCTGGCCATTTTCAACTTTACAAGTCGAAATATAAGCTAAATAAAATCGAATTTTTTTTTACTCTATGGCAAAATGCATATTTGTCAATGGTCTTCGTAGACAAGTGACACAATAAATCTTATTGTTAACAGTTTGTGTTTGGTCGATGCGAATAAGTGTTGCGGAATTTTTTATTGAGATTGTTACCCAAAACCTTAAGGAACCCACCGTAAGTAATTTTAATATATATTTGTAATCCTTTTGATGTTTTATTTGAAAACAAGATGTACCCATTATAAAAGGGTAAAGTAATATGTTTTTGAGGTTATTTTTAGCAAATTGGTTGTTTAAACATGATTTTTCGATGTGGCCATTACTGACACAAGAATTTATACAAATGTATGGGTTGTGGCCACGTTGGTGGCCACAAGTGGCTCCCATACAGTACTAGTTTTGGCCATTATCTAAAAAAATGTACATATCCGCTAATTTTGATATTTTAACTTAATAAATTATTATGTTTCTTCTTCAGAACTGTGAAAATGACTCCGGCAAATAAGAAGAAAGATGCTATTGAGCACTCAAAACGCAAACTTTTTTGTTATTCACCATCGAAATTGATTTTGGCACTCGATGCTATAAAAGGAGGTATGAAGGTATCTACCGCTAGTAAAAACTACATAGTCCCCCGTAGCACTTTGCGTAAAAAAATATGTGGACGTGCACCAGCGGCCTCAGGTCACGTAGGACCACAAGCTGTACTTGGTATAGAAATAGAGATGTCACTAGTCAGGTGGATTAAAGATTGTGCCCGGGCAGGTTTTCCAATTAACAGGGAATGTTTATTAGATTCCGTAAAGAAGATTGTTGTTACTGGCAACATCAATACTACTTTCATCAATAATCGCCCTGGGAGGACATGGTTTGAGTCATTTATGACGAGACATCCTGATTTAAGCAAAAAACATGCAGAGTACATAAATAAGGCATGCGCATTGATAACCGAAGAAAAAATCAGAAACTGGTTTGAAGAAGTCATTAGTTTGTTAGGACCTACAGTATTTGGAGAGTAAAATTGAACCAAATATGCTTAAAGATTTCAAAGTCACTTACAGCACTGGTATGGAATGGACAGGTTGTACTGAAGGGTTGTTCCTGTATAAAGTATGGCTGGCCTTCAAAGACGATAATACTGCATTGCCAAATACAGATCTTACTTGTATTAATCTAGATCGAGTTACAACGCCTCCAGAAACTCCTGTTATTGAACCTTCATTTCCAATACCGGTAAACGAAGAAATCCTGGACGTATCAGCATCAACATCTAAAGATATTGCATCCTCTTCTGAGATTGTAGAATTGAATATGCCGACTAATGCCGCAGAATTAGTGAAAAAATGCGTCATATGGCCTGAAAAGAAGACAAATACTACCAGTCGAAAGAGAGAGTATATTCCTTCGGTGTTAACATCAGATAAATGGAAAGATATTATGATGGCTAAGGAAAAGGAGAAAGACAGAAAAGAAGAACAAAAACAGATAAAACTAGCTAAAAAAATAAATAAGAACATTAAAAAAAAGAAACCGACCATTGAAATTTCAGAGACGTCAGAGGAAGAAAATTTGCGTGATACATCTCATTCGGACTGCGAAGACCGGATTCCACAGGTAAAGCCGTCGGGTTTCGAAGAACTAGATCGAACACCCCTGGAAGGAGATTATGTCCTGGTTGAATTCAAGAATCCCAAAGCCACTTTTTATTATGTCGGCAAAATATTGCGTTCAAAAGACGAAGACAATGAGTTTGAGATAAGGTACCTGAGAAAACATAATACCACCGGTAGCCAATTCACAATGCCACAAATTCCTGATTTGGCATCTGTTGCTGAGATTGATATTAAAATGATATTGCCACCACCATTGTTTACAGGTACAACCAAAAGGCAAAATTCTTTTTATACTTTCGAAATCGAACTCTCAGGTCTAAATTTGCGCTAAATCTTATTTTTTTATAAGTTTATTGTATAACTTGTATAATAAACATCGATTTATAATCATTACTGTGTTTAATTTAGATAAAAAATGTAAGTTCCCTACATAGATTCATGTGGCCAAAACCGGCACACGGGTGTGGCCAGAACTGATTAAATTGTGGCCACAACTAATGCATGGGTCCAGTTCAATGAAAAAAATATATTTAAAAATAATTAAAGAACTGTTACTGGATATATTTACATATATTAAAGACAGCTATTTTTATTGTACATTAATGTTGGAAAAATTATAATTTACATTTATGTGCAAGTTTGGTGCTCATTCAAAAACGAAAAAATCCTTAAGGTGGCCACAACCGGCCCACTGACCCTACGTGTCTTTACGGAAAATATTGAAATCTATTTTATTACCTATTAATGTTAAATTTAAATCTAAAAAATTTAAACTCTTCTCTTTACCTATTTCTAGTGTAAATTGAATGTTTTTATGAAATTTATTTAAAAAGTTTTAAATAATAATTTTGACAAAAACCATGGACTTAAAATATTACATACGGGTTATAAGGAATCACAGATAAATAATTTAGAGATTTTAGAAATTAGGAAAAATGTAAATAATAAAGCAGACATAATTAATAAGCAACAAATTTTTATAAACCCTCTTTTGAACCTTTTCCCACTTAACCGGTCTTTCCCTGCTAATGACTTTGAAATCCCTGCTAATGTCTTTGAAATCCCTAATTGTAATAACCTTCCCCCACTCTTACCCATTCCCCTTCCTTCTACCCTTTCCAACAATATGTGATCTATATTTGATTTTTAAGTTTAGTATACAACTAATCCTGATGATGTGAACATTGTTCATGAAACATGTTGATTGTATATAAATAAAGTGATGTAAACTAAGTTATTTATTCTTTTGATTAAAATATTTTTTTTTACCAACCATGTTTTTAATACTGATGACAACTCTTTGTCACCGGAAGCTAACATCTTTGCAAAAATCCTCTGATTTAGTATATATTATGTATAAGTAACCAGTATAACCACCACATGAAAGCGTTATGGGGATGAATCAATGAGTTTTCTATGTGCTGGACGCACCCGGAAAATTTCAACCCAAAAAGTATTTGTCATTTTGGAGTACGTACTTGGATAATGCGACTTGGCGCTATTCTTGTAAGAAAAAAATCTGAGAGAGACTATGATTCATTTTACATCGCTACTGCTCCTATGAGACATTATATATATAGTACTAGGTTTTTCAGGAGCTGAAGGATTATCTAAGATTCACGGTCCAATCAATTTTTTTTTTTATTTTATTTAATATAATAATTTTTTTTACAGAGAGTATATAAAAATAAGACATGATTCATATAGTGTAACAAAAAATATATTATAGCTATTCCTCACCATAAAGAAACAAGGTTCTTGTGTTTGGTGAGTGATTATCGCTTAATTAATCAAATCATAACTTAAAGTATTGTTGTACAATAGCAGGAAAATATGAATTTGTCGTGTAAATTTTGTAATTTATCACTATTAAAGAAAATGAAAAGAAAGTAGAAGAAAAGAAGAGAATCTAATAATAATAAAAATTAAAAAAAAAAAAATTTTAAATTGTTAGAGTAGTTTGAGGTAATTTTTTAATCTATGTTGAAATTCATGGATATTTTCTATAATTTTAAGATCAGATGGCAGATTGTTAAAAAAAGTTATTCCTAGATATAGGTATGTGTTTTGCGTATGCTTAGTATGAATGGCGGGATTTTAATGTTTTGTTGATACCTTGCGGATATATTAAATTGTAATTTATTTAACGTTTTTTCTTTAAAGATTTGAATAATTGCATATTTTTTATAAATTTTATCTACTGTAGGTACATTGAATATTGTAAAAAGCTTTTCAGTGGAAAATGATGATGGTTTTTTTAAAATTACCTTTATTATCAATCTTTGAATTATTTTAAGTGGACTTAAAATATTATCATATGTTCCCCCCAGCCAATAATTCCATATTGTAAAATAGACTGAACAATTGCATAGTACACTCTTTTTAGGTTTTCTAGTCTAAGAATATTTCTTAGTCTTATAAATATATATATACATTTTCTAATTCGTTTAACAAGTTCACAAATATGTGTTTTCCATTTAAAATGCTGGTCTATATATACACCAAGGTATTTAATTTCGGAAGTTGGACTAAGTATTGAACATGCTTGATTACAATTGATTCTGTTGCAGTTACTTTGGTGTATTATAATTTTTATTTCTGGTTTTGATTTAAATTTATTGATAGAGAAAGGAATAAATTTTGTTTTTCCAGTGTTAAGGGAGAGTAGATTATTATCGAACCAATTTTTTAATATATTAATATCAGTATTTGCTAGCTTGTTAATAGAATTCCAGTCAGTACCTTCAATTATTATGACAGTGTCGTCAGCATAAGATATTATTTTTCCGTTTAGCTTTTGCATGAATATGTCATTTACATAGATGATAAAAAGTAGAGGTCCCAGTACTGTACCTTGAGGTATGCCAAAATTACTTGTTTTTTTATGACTAAGTACCTCGTTTATTTTTACCACTTGAGGACGTTTGAAAAGATAGCTTTTTATCCATTCTAGAGCTGTACTATTTATTCCAATGTTGCTTAATTTAATTATAAGTTTGTTATGAGATATGCTATCAAACGCTTTTTTGAGATCTATAAAAATTCCAAGGCATTTTAGTGATTTATCTAATGAAGTGTGAATAAGGCTAGTTAATTTTGAAATTGCATCCTGTGTGCTTCTACTTTCCATAAAGCCGAATTGATTTTCGTGAATTATGCTATTACATTTTATAAACTGGTTAAGTCTTTTTTTTACAAGTTTTTCAAAAATTTTTGCAATATTTGAGATTACTGAAATGGGACGGTAATTATTAACATCTTCGGGATTACCAGACTTAAATATTGGAGTTATGGTAGTTTGTTTGTAATTACATGGAAATACTCCGCATTGGAAACTTGTGTTGATTATATGCATTAACGGTTTAGAAATTTTGTTTTTAATATTTTTTAAAATGTTAATTGTAATTCTATCAAAACCTGGGGCAGAGCCTCCTTTCATGCCGTTTATAATAGTTACTATTTCGTCCTCTGTGGTGAGTTGAAATGTTGACATTTTATTTTTAACATCAACATTACAGTCTGGAATTGTTATATTTGGATCTTTGTGTATGAGATTGGCAAGATTTTCTCCTATATTTGCAAAGAATTCGTTAAATATATTTGCAGCTTTTAAAGGGTTCTCTTTGCAACATGTTTTCGAATTATCATGAATAATAGTGCTGATTTCATTGTTTTTATACTTTTTTTTGTCCATTATCTCATTTATAATCGTCCATACTCCTTTGTCATTTTCAACCTGTATCAACTTCTGTTTGTAATAGCTTTCTTTTGTATGTTTTATGATATATGAGAGTTTATTTTTATATGCTTTAAAATAAATGTTCATTATTTGGTTGTTGATTAGTTAATCTATAAAGAGCTTGCTTATGACGTACGGATACTATTAAACCGTGAGTTATCCATGGTTTTATAGGTTTGAAGTTAGGTAGTTTGGATTTGGATATGACATTATTTGTTGAGTCATTTATGAATTTAGATAATTTTTTTCAAACATTTTACAACAAACATTGACATCATTACATTGATATAAATCGAGCCAATTTTCTACTTCTAATTTACATTTTAACGTATCCATGTTAAGTACTTTTTTTGAAACATTTTCTTGTTTAAATGGTGGAAAAGTTGGATTACAGAATTTATAATTGAATATACATGAATAATGATCAGTGATAGTTGTATGAATGACAGCGGATATAATATTTTGGATATCAGAAATATTTGTAAATATATGATCTAAACATGAAGGTCGTTGACCTCGAACGTTTCTAGTATATGAATTTATGCACGGTAAATAATTAAGTTCCGCTAACATGTTTAGATAATTATCTTTATCCTTACTAGAGTATTCTTTTGCAATATTTAAGTTCATATCTCCAACAATAATATTATTTTTATTTCTAAAATTTAATAATATATTTTTAATTCATTTATAAATTGTGATATTACTGATGCATGAGTGCGATAAACGGCAATAATATTATAATATTTATTTTGGTCTTTAAACTCAATATTTAATAGGTTTACATTATGAAAATTGTGTATCTCTTTAATGTTGAGTACATTATAGCGGTTAGATATGAATATTGCAATACCACTGTTTTTGTTTAACTTTATTGTTGTTGTATAGAAAGTGAATCCCGGGATATTATAATTCAGTTCGCCGGCGGAATGTGTTTCTGTTAACACTATAACGTCCGGAAAATAATTTAATGTTTTTAAAGATATTATTAATTCATCTAAGTTCTTTTCGATACTTCTTATATTAGTATGAAATAAGGTAAATCCTTTATCAGAGCAAATTAGATTTAAATCTCTTATGGAGTGGTATAATCTTTCTTCTATAAATGTTTTTTTATCTAAAGCATTACATATAAAATCAGTCATTTTGAAGTTAGTATGAGGAGATATAATTTACCATATTTATTCGTAGTCGATGCGCTCTCTAGCAATTTGAAGCATTTTTTGCCGGTAAAGACATTTTATACTGTCAACCCGGTGTTCGGTGGAATAGTTCAATTTAAATCTTTTATTTTGCACACAGCAATTGTTGCAAATTGGGTTTATTTCTCTGTTTTCGCATTTCGAGAGTATATGTTCCTTAGTACAATGGGGGCAAATGGGTGGCTGCGTCCTGTCGAGACATCTTTGGGCTGTATGGCCGAACTTAAGGCAGTGATAGCATTGTGTGAGTGGGTTACAATCTTCGACGTACACTCGTTGGAATTTTATATTTATTTTTTTTTGTCTAATAATATTCTTCTTAATTTTCCGGTTGTTTGTATGATGTAGTTTGTGGTATCGTTTTCTTTACCTTCATTATATTTGTTTTTTAACTCTTTAATGAGTTTAATATTATTTTTGTCTTCTTGATTTAATTCTTGATTTTGTTGTATAATTCCATGTATAATATCCTCTTCAGTCAATTGGCATTGGAGCCTTTTTAACATCAAGAACGGTTTCTTTTTTTTTATTTCTTCCGCCGAAATCTCCTTTCCAGTTATCTTATTTATTTCGTTGGTTAATATTTCTGCATCTTCTTTTTTTTGGCATGAAATTATCATTTTTTTATCGCCAATCTTTTTAACTCCGTTGACTCCGACTTTAATTTTAGTTAAATCAATATTTTTTTGAACTTTTGTTTTTATGCTCTCGGCGTTTAAGGTGTTAGATGTTAATAAAATTGAGTATTTCGGTTCAATGTTCAATTTCGTGTCCGCTGGTTTCTTGTTGTCACACACTTGGGCGTATGTTTTTTGGTTGGTTATTAGAATTTCTTCGAGTTTCTTGGTGTATCGTTGGTCATTAATAATCATCGTTTCTTGTAAATCTATGATTTTTTTTGTAGACAGATACGCTCATTTTGAAATATTTCTTCCAGGGATATTAAACTTTGCTCCAGCGATGTTTTTATCTTGGAATCTTTTACGGAAGTAATTTTATTTATTAATTCTTTAATGTTTTTAATGATTTCTTGCGTTTCCATTTTGTTTATGTAGATCGCCCGGTGGGCGAGATATTGTTTGTACACTATAAATTTTTGATCACAATTATCACCAATATACACGACTGTACTCCTTCGATGCCGGAGCGTTAATGAATGCTTCGCTTTGTTTTTTGCTGAAACCAGCGGATCTATTTTCTTTTTGCTGTCGATACGTTGGAATGAACGTCGAACTTAATGATCCGTAAAGCACGCTTAGCTGTCTTTTTGGTGTCGTTCTATATGTATCAGTACTGATGCAGTCGTCAACATGTATTAATATAGTGTACAAAATAACAGCGGGGGTTTACAAAATAAATGGATAATCTTAGTAAAAATAGTAGCAAAGTCTTACTTACTTAGTACTTAGATGATTAAAAATGATGTTCAATTACTAGCTGATATGTACCCAGCCTTGCTTGGGATTTTTCTTTTTTTTTTGTATATAGTTATGAAGTTATGAATTTTTGCTTGTCGTTTGGGTACTATAATTGATTTGACAGCGTAAGTAATGCCTTGTGACGACTCTTACTATCTTTTAACAAATAAATAAAGAAACATTCATTTAAAAAAAAATTATTTCATTCCAAACATTTATTTTTTAAAAACGTATCTAAATAATAAAGTTCCGAAGTAGGTACCAACATGCTTTTTTTTTCTATTTTGAAAATATTTTAACCAAACAAACCTTTTTCTTTGGAATATGAAATCTGTGGATAACCAGAGTGGTATATCTATGGGCTCACCTCAATACAACATGGCGAGTTCAATGTTTTCGTACTAACTTTATAACGTTATAGCAACAGTTTTACATATTGGATTTCATTCAAACTACTCTCCTAAACTTCCCAGCACTAATAAGAACAAACTGTGCTATTTTTAGTGAAACCGGTTGAGTAATTTTCGAGAAAATCGATGACACACAGACAAACATTATTTTTTATATATAGAAAGAAATAACAAAGTATACTCAAAGATTTCATAGGCCCTTAGGGAAATCCAAGGACCTCCTGCGAAGAGTTAACGGATAACTCATCTCTGTGAAGATTTCATCAGACAACGTAGCTGCATGGCCCGGTGTACAGGTGATTTTGTTGTGTTTGATTTTAACAGATCCTATATGAAAAAAAAATTGCTTATGTATTTTGTATTCCTCGTCCCGAATCCATCTATTTCTTATGAAAGATACGCTAGGCGTACTGTATAGAGACCGCAGATACTTTAATAGTACACAACTGCTGACCCTGTACAAATCGCAAGTGCGCCCCACTGTAGAATTTGGCAGCCACCTCTGATAGGAAGCCCCGGAATATGTGAAAAACCCTTGACTCTGCGCAGGAACGGGCGGTCCGTTTGATAGTTTCGCCTATTTTCACAGACGGATTGCAATCTTTGGAGCTCAGACGTCAGTGGAAACACTGCCCTTGTTCTACCGGTATTTTAATGGAAGATGCTCTGAGGAACTAGCGTCATTGATCCATTCGGCACCGGAGCACAGTCGGAAAACACGTCAAACGCGCGCCCAACATTTGTACAAGGTTGACATTTGTCACATGAGAACGGGTCGTTTCTACGACTCGTTCTAGTGTTCGACTACTCGGCTGTGGAATTATCTGCCGGCCTCTATGTTTGTGTTTCCTCCCTCCTACAACATGGGTCTCTTCAAAACCCAGGTTCACTCCTTCCTATCCTCTAAAATACCATCCACACAACATCACCAAATATGATATAGGCCTTGAGAAAAATTATTTCCCTCAGGGTCTCCTGTGTGACTGTAAGTATAGCTTAATTGGGTTTTATGTATGTCACCTAACTATTATGACAGAGCTGTCTTTAAATTCAATCCGTCTAAATTTATGAAAAATGGTAATTCACACAAAATTATTAAATTTACTATGTCAATCCACACAAAGTAATTGAACAAATGACTAAACATCCTCATTTTTTGTAACAAGGTGCTTTAAAAAAAATAATGACAAGTAATGACACAGACGTGAAATGTTACCATCGTGGAATAACTGACCAATAAATAAAATTAAATTTATGAGATACGGGCCTTTAAATTTTTTTTTAAATATCAAATGACACTAATTAAAAATAAAATAAAAAAGAAAACCCATAGAAGGAAACGGTTTTTGACCTGTTGCTTATTTTTTGGTTATGAAACACCCCTTGAATCGAAAGCATGGAATGTTCTGTAGAAAAAAATAAGAAAAACTATTTTTTGTAGTTGGTTAGTTTTTCAAAACTAACTCGGCATTGTTCAAGTGTTGAGTTTTTTTCTCGACTGAACGTGACAATGAAACACGGTACATATTAGTCAGGAATAATTATGTGCCGTATTAAAATTTAAAGAAAATCCTTTTCAGTTCAGTTTCAGTGTCGATAAATCGACGTTTATTGAAAGAACAATATAAAGTTTCATACAATACGGCATGTTTAAATATAAATACAATATATGTTACATAATTATATTATTGTACGGTTTACATTACCTACCTCACTAGGTGAAACCTGTTCTCAGATTTACATGGCAGGTCTTATGACTAATTGCATATCATTCACCACACAAAAAAAAATGTTTGTGAAATTATTCATTCTTATTTGATGGTCTCCGTGGTTGAGTGATTACGATCCTCGGCTACGAATCCGGAGGCTGAGGGTTTAAATCCCGCCGTGCGCAAGTATATTTTATTTGATTGATTGTGTTATTCCACGATTAAAATAATATATATAGCATATTTGCGGCACGTTCCAGAGTGGTAAATACTTTCAGTATCGCCCTGGTGAAGGACCACCATTTAAAATCGAAACCTTGCCTGAAATGGTTTTAGCCATATTTTGTGACCAGATCTGAATAGCCAGGCACCGCCCACCTTGTTCTTCTCCATCTCCCCCCCCCCCTCACAACATACCCCATTTAGGGATGCCATAGTCTCACTGGCTTCAGACGGTTGGGAGCAGTTGAGACTCTTGTGCAATAATCACATAAAAAAATTCTTCTTCTGATTCCTCGAATGTTCGAATTCTAGAAATTTTAACATTGTATTCTCTCCTTATCAGTTGCTTTCACTGCGTTGCAGTTCTTTTGTTTTTCCATTGAGGCGATCGTCGCCATCGCGTTGATATGCGTCACTATTTCAAAATCATCTACAGACCAATGTCGCACATTATAAATCTAATCCAACATTAAACCTAAAAAAATGTTTATAAGTAGATATATCAGGGTCGTTAGGACAATAATTGGAATGATTATATTCAACACAATAAACTTCCGATGATTAACAATTATCGTCATTACCAGGTGCAAATAAATGTCCATTCAAAAGCTGATTACTGGTCAATAAATTGCGCGATAATTTCGCACAAAAGGGGGACGGAATATTTGAATAATTTCTCAAAATGACACAAAATATGGCTTAATTTTCACGGTTAAAATATTAAAGCAAATTTCATAATTTCGGTAGGCCAGCTTTGGTGAATTTCGTACCTTTATATCTTATTGTTATACAATGATGTTGATCGTACATAGTGCGAAGTACTATGAGGTAATGGTGGGAATCATAAAACAGGTAGTTTTCTGCTTATAAAAGCTAATGGAAGGTAAAGAATGTCACCAGTTGCCTGTGTTAACACGTCAAGTAACAATGTTGTCTTTTACGTTATTCGCCCTCTCTGCGCTCCTGGTGAGATAATTTATTTTATTTAATCATTGAAGATAATATTAACACATCCCAAATGAAACACGAACCCGAAAAAACAACAGAAAAATAAAAAAAGTTTCAGTCGCATCTGGGACTCGAACCCAGGACCTCTGTCTATCCGGGACAACCGCTTTGCCGACTAACCTAATGAGACCAGTTCAATTTACGCCATCTACACCAATCATCAAATATAAGATTTGTCAATACAATTTTCATTTTTTTCCGGATAGGTAGAGGTCCTGGGTTCGAATCCCAGATGCGACTGAAATCTTTTTATTTTCTGTAGTTTTTTTCCGTTTTCATGTATCATTTAGGGTATGTTAATATTATTTTATACAATGATTAAAAATGAAAATGAGGTTTTTAAATCTCAATAAAAATAATTAATAATTAAAAATTGAACATTATTATTATTATTAAAAATATATATATTTATCTGGTATATTATCATTTCTGATAAATTTAATGATGTTACAGATTTCGGTCAGCGCTCAGGACTGTTCCCAGATGCCTCCTAAGATCGTAAGTATTTTTCATCATGTCATATTTATATTCACAGAGGTTTTAATACAAAAGTATCTACTAAAACAATACCATTGTTATAAAATGATTAATACTCGCTACAATGCATTGTTGTTGGTATTTTCCGACCAATGCAATCTAATTCTTCCGAAGGTAGAGTGAAGTTCCTGAATCCTGAATTGAACGGGCCAAACGATATAAAAAACACCCATGTTTTTGAGCGATATAAATGTCTGTACCTATCTCTGAGGCGAGACAATATCATGTTCATTTATACAGGTATTTTGATTCCATTTGATCCAGCTAAAATACTATCTTGATACATGAACCAGAGTAGGTTATAAAATAAAGTTGAAAATTGTTCAGTAGAAACATTTCTTTAGGGTATAACGATTATGACATTAAAAAAACTCCTCAAATTCATGGAAAAATTACGCTTTTTTCAGAAATTACAATTTTTATTTAATTTTTTGGTACGGTCAGGTTTTCAGCCTCCATACTATAATGTATATAATAATGTCTGTAACTTAACTATTTGAAGCACCGTGGCATCAAAAATCGGTCACCAAGAAAATAAATAATTCTATGAATACCACCATCTATTAACAATTTTAATAATTAATAATTAAACATGGATTCTTGACTAATTAGTTTACTCTAGTGATCATATGCGTTGCTGCACAGTTTTGGTATAAGTTTGATATTTTCAAACAATATTTTCAAACAAAGAGGAGTGCCTTTTTTTGAATATTTTTTTTTTATTGTCTTATAAAATTGTTAACCTCGATACTGGCTGATTAGCCTCGATTATAAAAAAATACATTTGAATACGTACCAAATAATAAAATAAAACAAACAAATTTTCTAGCGACGATCTGATTGTTGTCCCGGCTCCTGCCCCAAGATCATAACCAGCGCCATAGCCGCGGAGTGCGGTCTCCCCGAGGAAATTCCCGGGGGTCCTGGAGGCCCAGGGGGCAAAGGACCACCTCCAGTGAGTATACACAACCCTATTAATTAATGATAAACTAACCTAGTCTAACCTAACTTAACCCCGCCAAACCTACCATCCATTATGAGTAGAGGAGAGACTGAAAAATTATTAATTAATGTCACTTAAATTTATTCATACCTATTATCCATAACACACTTAGTAGATAGATTGAAGAAAATTAATAATTTCAAAATATCACATCACGATGTGATATTTTGATGCTCCAGTTATGGAGCATCTCGTTTCTTAGAACAGGCAATCTACTAATATCGACTTGACGAGACATAATAGCACTTGTACACATTTTGATTATTTTTACTTGTTTAAATGTTATTATACAATATTAGGTACTTTCTATTATGATAAATCTCTAAATATAAAAACGAATGTTTGTCTGCGTGTCCTCGATTTTGTTGAAAATTGCTCGACCAGTTTTGCTGAAAATAACACAGTTTGTTCTTATTAGTGCCGGGAAGGTCTAGAGAGTAGTTTGAATGAAATCAAATATATAAAACTGTTGCTATAACGTTTTGTATGAAAAACATCGAACCCGCCATGTTGTATTGAGGTTAACCCATAGATATACCAATCCGGTTAGCCACAGATTACATATTCAAAAGAAGAAGGTTTATTTGGGTAGAATATTTTCAAAATGGAGAACACAATTAGGTAAATACTTAATAACTTTATAATTTAGATATGAATATAAAATAAATGTTTGGAATGAAATAAAATTTCCAAACTTTGTTTAGAGATAGTAATAGCCGTCACAAGGCATTACTTTCGCTGTCAAATCGATCATCGCACCCAAACTACAAGCAAGAATTCACAACTTCATAACTATATTAAATAAAATAAAACCCTAGTAAGGCTGGGTACACATCAGATAGGGCTATATCTACGTAATGTAATAAAAAATTAGAAAAATGAAATAAAAAATATCATCATTTGAGGTACAGTAATTTTTGTTCATTAGCAACCCTTTACAACAGGTATGTATTATTTCTTAATCCAGCATCGGATTTACCAATGAGCTAAGCTTGTATTCTTCTGCTGGTGCCCTCTCCCATTAGAGGTTGATCATTATAAGGTTATCTTCATTCTGCGGACTGTGGCCCCAGAAACTATAAATAATAATAAATTTGATAGATAGTGCCTAAGTTGTTTGTATTAAACAACTACTGCCAGTTCATTCTACATGGCAAAACAGACGTGTTGGCTCAGCACATCATGGCACGGGATGTGGTGGTACTAAATAACATCTCTTTTGATATCTTCAACGTAAACCTTGGATATTTCAAGGGACATACATGCAAATAATAATTCTTGTCATTCTGGTCAAGTTTTATGTTGAAATAACAGATTACTGCATTTTTGTTAGTTTTCATGTGTAGTGAATGCACATAATCTGTTATACACAATTAAAATATATTTTTTTTAATCTGCGGAACTGCACTACCAGTCTCGTAGGCCGTTTTTGTATACAGCTAGATGACGTATACCCGGCCTTGTACGGGGTTATGAATGGTTTGGGGTAAAGCTTTGAGGTTATGATTTTTAGTAAAGTGGTTGCAATTTTAAGGTGGAAATAATATTATTGTAAAAAATGAAAAAAAAATTACTAAACCTATTAGAATGGATCTTTCTTCCCAGTTTGTTAAAAAACTACATCATATTGTCTTTAATTCGACCCCATAACCCATTCCAATGCGTAATAATGAAACATTCCAAATTAACATACATTTATTTTTATAAACAATAATTATTAGCCTGAAACACTCATCCAAATTGAAAAAAACCTTTCCGAGCAAAGATAAATGTCGCCGACAGGACTCGAACCCGCACCCTAGTATATATTGATTAACTTGGCGGGTTTGGTAATTGTTACCCTTTGCGCTATGCACAAAAATCTTGTCTTAAGTTTTTAAGGACTTTAGTTTATCAATTAATTAATATACATTTATTTATATAAGATGTCTTCCATCAATTTTCGGGTGGTAATCTTGTATTTATCGCTTCTGTGACCAAGATATTGGAAAGTTCTCCTTTTATATCCAGGATTCTCTCACATTATTCTACAAATTAAACACAATAACAATTAACTAAAACAGTGTGTTCATATTCGTCAAATCTTTTCAGACCTTTCTTGTTGGATTGAATACGTTGAACACATATCAATAAGTCTTCCAGGATGACTTAAGGGAACGGCTGCTCATAAAAAAAACTTCATTTGGGATTTGATTTGACCAAAATACTCAGCTAAACCTGACGATCTTTTTTTTCATCAAAAAGTATAGTAAATATCTAGTACGGATTAAAAGTAATTTATTTATTTTTGTTTTACATTATGAAATATAGGCCATTAAAGGAATTGATTTTTCGCGATTTTAAAGGCACCTTTAACAAGTATTTGGGGGCTAACGGTGATCTAAAAAACTACATACTAGATAGCTACTAAACCTTTAATTAAAAAATACATCATTCAGTTTGGATGGGTATTTTGGCCTCAAATTCAAAATTAAGTTATGTTTGAAACAGGCCGCGCAGCCATTCCTCTTTATTCTAAACAACATTTTGATTAAAAATGCACACTCGTACTTATTTGATCATCACCTTCTTTTATTATCGTCCCAACATAGTGTGAGGCAATTCAGTGCCTCCTGAAGAAGAACAACCTTCTGACAGCCAACAACAAACTAGACAAGGCGGCCCTGAAGACCTTCGCTGACCAGCAGTACTCCGCAGAGTGGAAGCCAGCCATCACGAAGGCCATCGCCACTTGTGATGGCAACACTGACAGACCTGACGACTGTGAAGTCAGGGGCAACTTCCAATGCATCAAGCACCACCTGTTCTTGGTAAGTTTAATTTTTCTCCAATGTTTCCTAAAAAATCAAAAAAGGGTGTAATTACATGGTTTAAAAAAACTTTTCAACCATCCAAGAGCTTGTTTCAAAAGTGCCCGGAGCCAGTAGGACAATGGCAGGTATGTTGTGAGACTGGATGATGTTGGAAAGGGAAGTAGTTGAGCTGGGGGAAGGTCAGAAAGTACATGACTCTGCAGGTCATAGTACTAAACATATGTAAAGTCATTTCAAGCAATGTGAAAGTTCGGAATCCAGGTATTTCACCAGGTTTATCTTCTTCTTGAGTCGCTCCCTCGTTGCTGAAGATCGTGACCCCCATTCCAATTCGCCCGGTGTACAAAACTCTTCCACTCCTCACGATTCTGGGCTGCGTGGAGAGCTGCGGACACCAACGTTATCAACGTTATTAACGAAAATCAGCTCCCTGATGAGTCTCATCTTAGTGGTCTTCGTCATGCCTCTGTCACTCCATATCTTTTGCATTTTGCTTGTGACGTCTTTTGTCATGCAAACCCTTCTTTTCACTTTCGTTTCACAATCTCCTTCGTCGCTTATATAGAAGCCTAGATATATGGAGTTATTCATAGTTTCTAAGTCTGTGAGAGCATTTGTTGTTGCAAAGGTGTTTGCCCTGTCGATCACTATCAGTCTTGTTTTGGCTTTGTTGATCAGTAGACCCAGATAGACCTAGATTGCGGCTTTCTTACTGAATATACTGAAAGCCAATTATACCATTCTGAAATGTGGCGTAAATAAGTGATCATCCATGAACTAGATGCCCTTTTTTTTTTTTTTATATGAATACCGCACAAGAGTCCCAAACTGCTCCCAACCGTCTGGAGCCAGTGAGACTATGGCATTCCCAATTGGGGAATGTTGTGAGGCTGAAGGTATTGGGGGAAGGGGGAGAGGAAGGTGGAAAAGGGTAAATACCTGGCTATTCAGATCTGGTCACCAAACACGGCTAAAAGCCATTTCAAGCAACGTTTCAATTCTGAATGGTGGTCTTCACCAGGGCGATACTGAAAGTATCTTCCACTCTGGAACGTGCGCAAATATACTATATATTATTTTTAAATGAATTAATTGTGAAACAACACAAATTAATTAAATAAAATTACTTGCGCACGCCGGGATTTGAACCCGCGACCTTCGGATTCGTAGTCGAGAGCCTTACCCCTCGACCATGGAGGCCGTCAGAGCCCTATCAATGTTCAAAAGCACACCACATTTTAACATTTATTTTTTTCTATAAAAATATTTCATTTCTTATCAAGAGACGTGGTTTTATCTATTAAACTCAAACTTAGTCTGGGGAGTGCCTGGGAATGCCTCCACAGGCGACCACAGCATCCTTGTGCAAAGAGAATTGGAGGGGGGCAGTAGGATCTCGGCAGGATTGGAAGGATTTCTTGGACGTGGAAATGACTCACTTATGGTTGTAGCATCAATGACTAAAGCACTTTTAAAAATGTAATAATCGTCCAGACTAGTCCTATCCACACACCTCTCTCCTAGCATTCGAGGCAGTTCCCAAACAACAAATAGGTTTTTTAGCAGTCTGAAGGGTAAACGAAATAAGTTGTTATCGTAATATTTATTTGATTATACGCCCATATTGGCTTTTACATGGATTTTAGAACATAATATAAAGAGATGTCAAAAATTACAAGTACATAGAGATTCTAAACCATAAAGTAATGAACAATCTTTTTCAAATGTTTAACAGTGACATAAAATAGAAAATCAAAACCATATTACAACACAAATCATTAACGCTACATTATCCAAAATACAATATTACATATTGTAGGATTCATCAAATTGCTGGTATAGATGAAGCTTTACTGTATAAATGGAGTCAGCAAATACATCAACAACACCCCCAAACCTGGATCATGAATCCCATTTGTTAATGAATGAGACTGATAGTTGGTTGTGTAAGTGTTGCAGAAAAATGTTACAGTTTGTCTTGTGTTCCTCATCGGTACATTTATTTTAATAGTGGCGCGGATGGCAGGGCTGTCAATTAGGTTGTTAATGATTCTATATAATACAACTAGGTCTGACATAATTCTCAAGTCAGACAGCATAATCAGATGCAATCGATTCATGAAACTTATATAATTAATATTTTCAATTGTAATTTTTAGTTGAAATTTTATGTGCTGAACCCGTTCTATATTGTTAGAGTGTACTTTATACAAAGGGGACCAAATGAATTATACTCCACTTGACTTCTAACTAATGAAGTGCAGAGCATTCTCGTACAATATATCGAGCCTTCGCATTAATTGGTCAACTATTGTTAGATAATGCTCGCTATCGTCTAGGTCATGCGTCGCACGCCTTTCGGACGAATCTACTTACTACTAACCATTTTTAACTTATGTCTGTTTCACTGTTATTCCAGAACTGCCCAGCTTCCGTGTTTGTCCAGTCTGCGGATTGCCTTGCACTGAAGGCTTTCTCCGAGAAGTGCCCCATGCCTCCACCACCGCCCTCCAAGCAGTGAATTCAGCAACGTCCTTGAATCATTATTACAAGTTGTGTGTTGTTGCTCTGATAAACAATGTAATAAATAAATACTTGTTCATCATGTTTGACACTGTTTTTTATTTTTTTTTTATTATTCTCCTTTAAAAACATCTGACATTCAAACCCAATGGCGTGCATCTACGTTTTTTTTGACAATTTTCCATCAGTTTGTAAAAATATATATGTTTGATAGTTTAAAAAAATAATAATGGTTCCTTTTGATTAGGAACAACGAAGCTTGCAAAACCTCATTGTAATATTTAATTCAGTGCAAGACGTTCCTGGTAAAACGAGAGGATCTAGATCTAGGTTCTAGTCCCAGTTTCTTTACTTCATATTTTTCCGTCTTTATTTGTTTTTTTAAATTTTAATATTTTTTTTTTTTGAGTTGTTAATATAATCTTCTTCAATAATTCAATACTAAATGGTTTCAAATCATTTATAAATACGATTTTTAGAAGTCTGTGTGGTGTATTTGCATTCGTGACAGATATTTCGCCGTCCAAAAACATTGTAAAACAATTTGAGTACATTTACCAGCAAAAATATTTATCTTAAAAAACAATCGCGTTTTCCAAAAAAGAGAACAACAATTAAATAAAAATACTTAAGAGGAACGGCTGCGCGGCCTGTTTCATATAAAAGTGAATTTTGGATTTGAGGCCAAAATTCTCACCCAAACCGAATATTTTTATTTATAAAAAGGTATAGCAAATATCTAGTACAGATTAGAAACATTTTTTGATTTTTTTTTTATATTTTGAAATATAGGCCATTAAATAAATAGATTTTTCACGATTTACAGACAACTTTAGCAATTATTTGTGGGTTAATTGTGACAAAAAAAAAATCTCCATCTGCTACGAAAATACATATAATGAATTGAATGAAATTTTAAATTAAAAAGCTTAAAATCAGAAATATGATGGGCTTAAATATAAATTAAAACTACTAATTTACGTTTGAACACAAATTTGCCGTGCATATTTTAAAATGTTGACCCGAAAAAAACTTTTTTTTTTTTAAATTTATGTAATCATATTTACATGGCAAATATGACACTTAAAAATCGTTAACCCCCTCAAATAATTTCCGAAGTTGCCTCTAAAATCATGAAAAATTGATTTCTGTAATAGCCTCTTTTTTATCATTAAAAATTAAAAAAAAAAAAAACTTTTAATCCGTACTAGATATTTAATGTATTTTTATTTTTTATAAAATATCATTCAGTTTGACCATAAATCCACAATTAAGTTTTGTTTGAAACGGGCCGCGCATAGGAGATTTTAATGTGAAATGATTTATTTATAAAACCACCAAAAAAAAACGGTTTTAGGTTTTTTTGAGACAAAAGTTGAAATTTAATGATAAAATCCGTGTATGGCATGAATATGTTGGCAACTCAACATGTTCAAATTACATGAAAAGCTTGTACCGCGGCATGTTCACTGTGTAAATACTTGACAACATGTCGATGACTCGAAAGTTGATCCCCCGACAATTGATCCCCCGACAGTTGGCCCTTGGACAGTTGATCCCTTAAAGGATTATGTTTGCTGTACATCCTCATTTGTAAAGTAAGTATGCAGAGAGGATATGCGGCCGTATAACAAAAAATGATATACTTATTTCTGCAGTCGTCTTGAGTGGAAATCCGCTACATAATATATTTTTATTAACAATAATACAGAGTCCCCGAAGGAGTAAGCAGTGAGGATATACAGCCGAATAACAAAATGCGACATACTTATATATGCAGTCGGCTAAGTTCCTATTTTCATATAATATAACTAAATGTCCCCGAAGGGTTAAGCAGGGAGGATATACGGCCGTAGGTATGACAAAAGTCAATCTCGTTGGGAGTTCAATCATCATTAAAAAATAAAGAAAAAAATTCAGTCTGGGTAAAAAAAATAACACTGTGTTGTTCTACTTTTCTCTAGATCTAAAGGAATTTCATCATATCACTACGCCAAAAATTAGCGACCTAGCAACAAGTAATGAATAATGTAATGTTGTAGGTTACAATTAAATATGAAAATCATATTTTACGTAAAAAAAACTTTTTTTTTTTGTGAATAGAAAAAAATCATCTTCAGTAATTAACTTATTTTAATAACAACTTAAAACACGATAATTAGAGAAAAAAAAATCTGTTGATCCTTGCGAAATGATTTTTTTTTTAATATCCCGCATGATTTACCACAAAAAACCAAACTCAAAAATATTTGCCATGAAAAGTAGTGATGTTTTTCGACTTATCAACGTATTCACGCCATACGTGAAAATAATCTATATTATTGCTAATCGCATGCTTTTATAGCTTGTACCATACATCTCAGAAAACGCTTGTTCAGTAATAACTATAATTTAAAAAAATATCAGTATGTAGGATATATATGTATATTTAATAACCTATCCCGATTTAATTTGCGCCCTTGAGGTGATTTTCCCACGAAAACGGCGCTATAGAAGTAATCCAATTATTATTATTATTATTATTAATACGTTAAGGCGATGCAATGCCAAGTAATACAAAATCACGTGTTTTTGGTTTGAAAATTTGATTTTGGCCTTTTGTTTAACCGGGCATTTATTTGGTGAGTCTTTTTATAAGCCTAGAAAAAAATAAAGTGTCAGACTTAAAAAAAATTGTGCAAAATCTCCTAGGAACCCTTCTTCCAATATTGTCACGTTGTCCATTGTGGCAAATTAAGTGTTTAAGAACATGACCGAAAAACATTTTGATATATTCCTGAGTTTTACAAAATAAAATAAAACAAGCATTTTGGCGATGTTTTTTTTTGCGTAAATCGAAACAGGTGGACTGTGTTGAGCGGGAATTTCAACCTCTTCGCCACCTGCATAAAGAGTGTGTGATTTCGTTCGAAGTTTACGAAGTGGATCCCCATTTCAGGATCATCAGTTGGTAAATTGGATATTTCGTTTCCACACCATTTTACTACCACAAACATCCACAAATAATAATTATTTTCTACAGAATTGTGCAAATTAAAGGCTTATCTGATGGGAAATTGGCAATAACGTGGTTATTTCAATGGATACCAGTGGTAAACAGTCCAAACTAGTTTTTTTTTGTTATGTGAATACCACACAAGAATTCCAACAGTCTAGGGCCAGTAATAGCAGTGGCGTGCATTACTCCTTGGCCAAGGTGAATACCACACAAGAATTCCAACAGTATTGGGCCAGTAATAGCAGTGGCGTGCATTACTCCTTGGCCAAGGGTAGGCTGTAGATTTTAGGTGTTGATTATCATTATTCATCACACCATAACGTATGAATGATAGGACACTCAAGGCAAATTCCAACTAAAAATTAGAAATTTGCCAAGCAGAAAAAATGTCTTACGGTAGAACAATCATAAAGTAAGAATTTTTACAAATGATTGATTTTTGAAAAACCTGGTAAAAGAAAGGTAGGGACAGCTTTTCAGCCTTTGGCTTAATTATTCAAAATTCTAGGGAATTTAGAAATATTTCAACCTTGACTTTGTAAACATCTTCAGTTCGAAGTCAAGTTAAATATAACTCCATGATCTGGTCCCCCCATTTTAAAATGCATTCAGATTCAATCGAAAAAATTCAACATAAATTCCTAAGACACATTAATTATAATATCGGTATTCCCATTGAAAGCATTAGCTATAATTACTTGATGAAAGAACTAAGTTTACTAAATCTCTCAAATCGAAGAATTATTTCTGACTCGATATTTATATTCAAAATTGTAAATGGTAGTATAGACAATCCTGGTTTAATTAACCTCATTCAATTTCATATACCTATGAGAGCTAGTTGTTCCAAAATTCTGTTCAAATGTAACAACACCAGGACTGAGCATTACAAACACTCGCTTGTACCTAGATTACATAAAGTTAGTAATAGATCTGCAGATGTAGCGGATCTATTTAACTGCACGGAAGGTGAACAAGAACTCCATTTAATATATATTTTTTAATTTAATGTAAATAAAATATAATAATGTTATTATTAAGTTCTGCAAGTATTTTTAGTGTTTATTATTGTGACAGATGTTTTGGCGTTTAAGGCTATTTTCAAACTGCAAAGGCACTAATAATAAAAACTAAAAATATTTGCAGAACTTAATAATATTATATTATTGAATTTGATTAACATTAAATTTTTAAAAAAAAGTACAAGAAGGCCATAAGTACTATCATATCTTTTCAATCAATGTTAATTTAACCCAAGTTTACTATATGTTTTACGTGTACCCATATCTTTTGCTTTTATATCACTCATGAACTTTTATTCTTTATATACTCTCTGATGTCACCATACGACCTAATCTCACATTTAATAGTTACCTTTTAAAATTATTTTTACCATATTCTTATGCTTGTAGTAAACTGTGATATGTAATTTTTGTTTATACCGTTGATATTAATAAATAAATTTGCTCTTAAAAATGCAAACGAAGCAGAGAAATAATACGCCTCAATTTAATACATAATAATTATAATATAGTACTTATGTCGAGTATCTAATAGCATGATAATAATGAACTTGCACTTCACTGCTATCCACATCATGTGTTTCTGGCATGTTTAATTTAAATTCCCTGTAAAAACCCAAGAGCAATACAAATTATAATAATTTAGATGGCTTGAAAATGATTCAACACAATTACTGTTCTGGCATTTTGGCAATAAAAATATAATTATAAAACTATTTCCATAACTACATATGCCGGTATTGTAGAAGTTCATGATTATACTTATAAAGTATTGGTATAAAAAGGTAGAGATTCGTATCAAATTATATAGTTTCCCGTGTATTCACATCAAGCTGCAATGTACTCTATTATATTTCTCGCCGTCTCTGTGCTCCTGGTAGGATACAATTTTAATTATTTTGCTTTTGAAGAATTGAGGTGGATTGGTCATATACGAAGAATGCCAGAAAACCGACTTCCGCTGAAAATACTGATAGCAATTCCA
This sequence comes from Halesus radiatus, assembly GCA_022606495.2. Lineage (NCBI taxonomy): Eukaryota > Metazoa > Arthropoda > Insecta > Trichoptera > Limnephilidae > Halesus > Halesus radiatus. The sequence goes on along the minus strand of JAHDVE020006508.1, from coordinate 165,358 downwards.
GAGGGTGAGGTCCAGTAGACCGCCCATAACTCTTAACTTCTTCCAACATCGGAGTTGCTTCTCCCAAAGCTGGTAGAAACAACTCCAAGGTGCGAGGAGAGGCTGGGTCAATTGACAAAGTGCAGGACAGGGACGCCTGAAGGTGCCTTGCCGAGATGATGGATTCTCGACCAGGATAGGAAAAGACGAAGAATATTAGATGAGACTTTAGAACACACTTGGAATTAATGTGGTTATTGGGAATGCAGTGTGGGTAGATAGGTACTAGGTACGTTCTAGGAAAAAACAAAACGATTGGCAGGTCGTATTAGAACTCAGCTCTCGAGCAAGTCCAAAAAATAATCTGTTTTCATGCTGAAAAATGCTTATTGGAAACTTGAGATTAATTGGCCTTCATCCGTCATAAGTAGAAACATTTCGCATTTGCTATAAGGCGAACTTTTACAAGATATTTTTTTACGTGCTGTCTTTCTTACTCAATTTAAAAAATATGTATAAACTAAATAAAGGTAAAAATAAATTAAAAATTAAAATATTGAAAATAGAAGTACTACTTTTAATGTAAAATACTGGAAAATAACCCAATTTACCCAAAAATAACTAAAATTTCTCCAATAATAGCGCCAATTTTTCCAAAAATAATGTGAATAACACCACTTTTCCAAAAAAATAACACAATTTTTTCAGATCTTAAGACACGCTTGATTTTTTATACATTTAATTGGACGATGTTGTTCTTACCCCAAAAAAGAAGCTTGATTGCGGTACCTCACCATCTATTATTTTGTCTGTTTCTACGTCCTTCCGATGTATTTATCAAGTGATTTTTACGAGAATGACAGTATAACTGCTACTGCCAATGTTCAAAGCCTAGTAGCAGTCATACTGTCGTTCTCGTAAAAATCACTTGATAAACACATCGGAAGGACGTAGAAACAGACAAAAGAAAACCCCTGGAAATTATGTGGGGAAGTGGTATGCCAGCATTCTGTCACCTCCGGTTTGCAAACTCTAAAAGTAATAAGTAGTTAAAAGTCTTACGTGCCTTCCAGACGAGCGGGTGGCCCAGTAGTGTGGCGGACGGAAAAAATATATGAAGAGTTTTTATTTTTTGACTTGGCAATAAAGGCAATACTTCTTGTTTCCGCTGAGCGAAGCGGTCTTGAAATTTGAAATTTCGCTATGGAAATTGCTTTTTTTTTATATGAATACCGCACAAGAGTCCCAACTGCTCCCAAGCATCTGGAGCCAGTGAGACTATGGCATTCCCAATTGGGGAATGTTGTGAGGCTGAAGGTATTGGGGAGGGGAAGGAGAAGTGGAAGAGGGAGGTGGGGAAATACCTGGCTATTCAGATCTAGTCACCAAACACGGCTAAAAACCATTTCAAGCAACGTTTCAATTCTGAATGGTGGTCTTTCACCAGGGCGATACTGACAGTATCTTCCATTCTGGAACGTGCGAAAATATACTATATATTATTTTTAAATTAATTAATTGTGAAACAACACAAATTAATTAAATAAAATTTACTTGCGCACGCCGGGATTTGAACCCGCGACCTTCGGATTCATAGTCACAATAAATAAAGCGCGATTTCCAAAGCAAAATTTCAAATTTCAAGAGGAGTATTGCCATCATTGCCAAGTCAAAAAATTAATATTACTCGGTTAATATATTTTTTTCCGTCGGCCACACTACTGGGTCACCCGCTCATCTGGAAGGCACTTTAGACATGTCGAATTTCATAGTTTGTGACTAACCAAAATAATTAAAGCCAAAACATTTATTCGTCTCACAAACGCGATAAAATCACCGTCGGTATCCCCACGGTCATTTTATTATCAAGTTTATTTCTCAGAGAGAATGGGTATATCTATCAATAATATATTAATTGTTTTTGTGTTTAATTCATAGAACTCAATTTAAATTTAATGCAAATCAAATTTAATAATGCTGTTATTAAGTTCTGCAAGTATTATTATTGTGATAGCTATTTCGGCATTCTAGGTCACTTTCAAACTACGGTTAATCCATTGTGATGACTTATTTATATGATTTTATTCACTCCCACCCCATTCTAATTTGGACGGGTTTTTAAAAATAATGATTTATTATCGTTAAAACCGATTTAGTTAGTAAATAATTAAAATTCTCTATTCTGTGAGGTTTTTACATTTATAATGTGTTTCCCCGTATTTAAATGATGTTTTCTTAATTGATTTATTTAAATGTGTGTCAAATCCTTTAATTACTTTAGAATATTATTATAATAATGGTATTCTGAATATAAATTCGACCATTTAAATGTGTTATATTTTTTTGATAATGTGAACAAACTGAGAAGCGGTGAATATATAATTTTCCTTACTTTATCATTTGATAATGATCATCGCTATGATGGTGACACAATATCGCATCAGTTTGTGATGAACTGATATTAATTAAATATTGCGGTGGTTAACCGGGTTGGAACTGTGTAAATTAGTGTATTTTCAGAGGGCACATGTATACTTGACAGTAAGTTTATGATGGGTAATTTTGAAAAACTTTGCCAAAATAAGAACTATGTAGATATTTCCTGCGGCTGAGCTGCCGGCGTTGTAGGCATGGAATAAGTACCTACAGTATATGTACATACCCACTTGGTTTATTTTCGGTGGCGGTATTCTGTAGTCTCGTAGAAGGTGGGAGAGTATTTTGAAGATGTTATAAGTTTACCTGGTACTTAAATATTCTTATTAAATAAGTCTATTTTTTTTGCAGCTTTCAGCCAGTGCCCAGGACTGTTCCAAGATGCCTCTTGCGGTCGTGAGTATTTTATTGGTGTTCCATTCAGTCTCCCCAAAATACCAGTATGGTGGCGCCACACTGGTATCCCGGTGAAATAGGCAAGTGTCTGAAGAGTATGAGTGTACGAACTCTCTAAATGCAACCAAACGAGATACCTGAGCGGTCGACAGAAACATCAACAGTTTCAACATGCAACAACAACTTTTTCAAAGAACGTGCAAGACAATCGGGAGTTGAAAGGGAAGAGCACGGGGAAAGGGGTGTCTGGTGGAGGCAACCTTTCCGATCACGCGTCGATGCTGGTGTGGCCCCACAGAGCGCTTACCGTATGGTGGCGTATTTACACAACCTAGACCATTTCAGAGTAGCTTTTGTTTGTGCAAAACCGCTTACAAAACCTATACCATTTCAGACACGACGAACTGAAATAGAATAGTTTTTATTATCTCTTGTGGGAAAAATAACAATAGCATCATCCCTCATTATTTGACAGTTGATGAACTGAATTGCTGATATTTCAAAGCTTCATAACTTGTGATGGAGATGAGATTGCGAGCTGAAATTATAGACTTGTGTAAATTTGAAGATGCCAAAGCTCATCTTTTGAGAGATTCAACTATATAGTTAATATGGTAACCGGTGAACCGTATAAAACAAAGCAGTACCAAAACAGAACATGATAAAATAATATATTCGGTTAGATTTATTTGTTTTTTCTTTTTCATCAATATTCCGTTTCGTCATGGAAACTCTGGAAACAGTCGGGATAATCTCCGTGATCACATCATTAAAAATTTTCCAGCGCCCATCGGAGTGCTGCCCCGACTCCTGCCCCAAGTTCATGACCCGCGCCCTGGCTGAGGAATGTGGTCTGACAGAAAATATCACCGCGCACTGCAACTGGGGCCTCACGGGGTCGGAGGGCTCAGGGACAATTGCAGGACTCCCACCCCTTCCAAAAGTATGTAACTAACTAACTAACGAACTAACCATCTAACGTATTTGATTAACTTAATCGTGCCATGTCTTCCTCGGACGTCCCCGGCTTGTTCTTCCATTCATATTCGCGTCATATATTTTCCTTACACTCCTGTCTTCATTCATTCACTCTACATAACCGAAACATCTAAACGTCCCTTTCTTAATCTTGCTCATTACGGATACATCAGCCTTGCATTCTTTATGAATCTCAACATTTTTCACATGATCATACATGGTTTTACCACACATTCGTCTCAGAGATCTCATTTCTACAGCATTCAGTCTACCTTCATCCTTCCTCTTCCAGTTCCATGCCTCACTGCTATCCATCTAGGTTAGTATCAGCACTCCATTATGGACTGCTAGTTATTGTAAATAAATCATAAATAATAGAAACAAGCGACATGGGTAATGAACCATTATTACAAATATATATACATACCAAATGCCGCAAAAATATGAGAATTCCTCTAGCTCCTGACATTTCCCATGCACTGAGATGGCAACAAGCGACACTGGCGCCTCTAGTGGCCTGCGTTTCCAAACATTTTAATAGATTTTCTGTGAAATATATTCTTATTAAATTATAAAAATCGAAAATTAAACAAATTAATATTATTAATTGATAAACTAAAGTTTTTAAGACAAGATTTTTGTGCATAGCGCAAAGGGTAACAATTATTTTAATAAACAATAATTATTAGCCTGAAACACTCATCCAAATTGAAAAAACCTTCCGAGAAAAGATAAATGTCGCCGACAGGACATAAAGTTGGTTGTTTACAGGTGAAATATAATAAAAAAAACAGTAATTATTGAATGAAACACTAGTATATATTGATTAACTCGGCGGGTTTGCGATAAGCCGACGTAGCTCAACGGTACAGCATCTGACCGGATATCAGAAGGGTGCAGGTTCGTGTCCTGTCGGCGACATTTATCTTTTCTCAGAAGGTTTTTTCAATTTGGATGAGTGTTTCAGGCTAATAATTATTGTTTATAAAAATTAATATTAGGTAACCTAGGAATGATTTTACTCCCTTTTTCCTCATAAACGAAAAAATATTAAAGAGGTTATTAGGTTTGTATCAACAGTTATGCGCCTCATCACTCGACCCTTGCGCTCGGCCTAGTAGTTTAGAAAGGAAATAAAATACTTCTTCTATAAATTCTACTTTTAGACTTCTTTTGGCTTAACATATCACAATTATTCATTAATCAAGTATAAGCTGGAGGTATTGTCATTTTAGAGTATTTGAAGATACTACTGCAAATCGCAGCTATGCTCAGCAGCGCCCCCGCCTGTTTCTACCTATGCACCAAATGCATAACTTTCACTGGCTCCACAGCATTGATAGTCCGTGTAGTATGGTCGTAGCTCGGCGAGAATCTGTTGTATTGTGTTTAATAAATGAGAGGATCTTTCACACAGGAAGAGGTTATGGTGCATAGACAATATATAGATAAGTACCATCAAACCCGGTAACATTGCCGGTTTATTTAAAATTGATTTTCGGCATATTTTTATATAGCGATGAACATTGATAGGTAAATAGCTAAGTATAATGGGCCTTCCACACAGCTGATTTGCCCGATACTTGTGGGTTTAGTCAATACTGGGCAAACCAGTTGTGTGCAAGGCACTTAAAACTTGTATGGTTGTTTAGGTGTTATCGAACAAAATACTGTTTTTCTACTTATATTGTGCCATAGTGAATTTTAAGAAATGGGCAAAGTTATCCTAACTTCGGGTAACTATTATTTAATACACCATTTTGAGGCGTATGATGATGTCTTTTAAACATATGATTAGTCTGCACATATTTATGTGACAGCTTATATTAGCTGTTATCCGTCTCAAAACAGACATCGTCTAGTGCACAGAGCAAAGAATACAATGAAGATGCCCTAACACGCAGGGGCAAGAAACCAAAATTAAGAGGGTGAGGGACGAAGGTTAGACGGGTCACTGTAATTTGATTTGCAAATAAATGCATCCTGACAGCCTGCAAGCAACTTGCAATTCTCCACAAAATATTGGTATTTACTCTTCGAAAAGCAAATCTGCTAATGATCAACTCATAAATCTCCCTTTTTCCCGTCGCTGTGGTAACAGATTCCTAACTAACTCAAATTGCCCATAAGTAAACAGTTCGGCTAGTTTATAAAAAATAATATTTCGTTGGAGTATTTATTTGACCCTTTTTAGGCTGCTCTCTGACGGTCCGGTAAGGAACGAACATTTCACTCGTTACTGCAGACACTGCACAGAACAAAAGTCAAGTTTGCTAAAGTACGGTAACTGTTTGCTACGCAGTCCATTGTGGGACTTTTCTGCGCAGTGTCTCCAGTAGCGAGAGAAAAGTTCGTTCCTCACCGGACCGTCAGAGAGCAGCCTTACAATTGCTTTAAATTTATTTACCCCAGTCAAAATCGTGTGAAAGAAATGGAGACGGCAGCGATTTCCTATCACTAAAACTGTAAATGAATTATATAATTGAATAAGTAAAATACACTAAAAAAAAACATTGATGTACATATAGAAGAGACACGAAGCGAAAAAATTGTTTTTACTTAGTTGTGGGTCGTACGTACCCTCAACGCCCGCCATACTGCGTGGTGACATGCCGGCAAATGACGGAAACTGCACCGCTCTAACATGCACACAGTGGAACCCGTTTCGATGAGATATTATATTCGCAATATCAACTCAATTGTATAATTAATTGATAAACTAAAGTTCTTAAAAACTTAAGACAAGATTTTTGTGCATAGCACAAAGGGTAACAATTATTTTTATAAACAATAATTATTAGCCTGAAACACTCATTTGGATGAGTTTTTCAGTCTAATAATTATTGTTTATAAAAATAATCAATTGTATAACTTAACGCTTATCTGTGGAATGTAATGTGATCTTCAATACAACATATATTCCACCAGCCTACAACTAAAACAACTTTTCGAAAGTAAGGACCAAGAAATTCGCAATATTATTCTATAAAATTCCTTTAGCATCCTCCCTATAATAATAAAAACCAGTAAAAAATTAACCAACTTCAAAAGAATTGTTCAAAAGAGTTTTTGTTCCTTTATTGCTTTATAATTTTCCTGTCATAATATGTTTTATATTACTTACCTGCTAACCGTGCTTACAACACATTTCCCAAAATGCATCAAAAGTTAATAGGTTACATAGTTATAAAATTAGAGGTGCTATTGCATTTAATATCTCATCGAAGCAGGTTCCACTATGAGCACACTAGAGCAGTGCGGGGGGGACTGTTTCTGTCTGCCGGTCTGTTGCCGAGCGAAAGCAGTACGTTGAGGGAACGTACCCTCAACTAAGTGGAACCAATTTCTTCATTTCGTGCCTCATCTAAATATAATAAATCAACAGTTATAACAGTGGTTCTCATTGATCTGAATAATCAGTTACTTGCAAATGCCAATCTTGCTCTTTCTCATCTCCTTTCCATCCCCATTTCTATCAGCATTACAACACACCCCGAATTGGGAATGCCAGTCTTACTGGAACTGGGCTGTTGGGAGTGTTGTCGTAATTAAATGAAACAAAAATTGCCATTCATATATATGAGTTTACTTCATATATAACAGAAACAAAGGGTAATATGGCATGGGAGTGTGCTGACTCTGTTGGTATATCTGTAATTACTTTATGTTATTTAAAACAAATTGATTGTTTTATGTTTATTTATTTATTAACCCCAATTGGTAGCAATTGATTGATTCTGAATGGTGGTCTCTCACCAAGGTGTTATTGAGAATATCTACCACTCTTAATTGTCTAATACAGTGATGCATAACCCGCAGTGGAATTTACCATTAATTGCCACCTAATTTGGTGAATAAAGTAAGTTACGCTTTCTTCGTGCCCTCGCCACATCCTTACTGTCCTTCAATTCCCCCCATTTCCCCTGAGGCCTCCACCCCCACTGTATCTCTTCAAGATCCTATCACCGACTTTACAATTTGCACATGCTTACCAATTTCCTTTTTTAAACCTCCAACGCAGTGTGCGTCGATTCAATGCCTCCTCAAGAAGAACAACCTCCTCACCGCCGACAACAAGATGGACAAGGCTGCCTTCAAGAAGTTCTCCGGGCAGCAGTTTGCCGCGGAGTGGAATCCGACCATTGCTAAAGCTTTTTCCAACTGCGATGCGGAAGCCGAAAAGCCTGATGACTGCGACGGCAGGAGATATATTATGTGCATCAAACGCAATATGTTCACGGTAAGTGCAAACTATTCATGGTTGTGGTCCTACAAAACTTGAATCCCTGAATAGATTTTAGATTTCTTACAACAGAAACAAAAAAATTATAAATGCATGCGTGGCGGTTATGTCACGCTCCGCTTTCCCCACCTTAACATTATCTGATGCCTACTAACCACTAACAACTCAACAGTCAATAAATGCACTAGCTCCTGAACAGGCGTGTCGTTTATATTACTCCTAGTATTTGACTCCTACACACACCGAATATAATGTATACTCCATGCATACTCTAAAGTGGTGACCCCAACGTGATCTCAAAGTGTGTGTGGGAGTCAAACTCAATGAGGAGTAATATTAACGACACGCCTGTTCAGGAGCTAGTGCATTTATTGACTGTTGAGTTGTTAGTGGTTAGTAGGTATCAGACAATGTTAAGGTGGGGAAAGCAGAGCGTGACGTAACCGCCACACATAAATGAATTTCGAGGTTCCATGACAAAACAGAATGTTGATAAAAGAAATAAAGCTCACTTAACCTATTCTTTCATCATTTTCTGTTTTATTCGAGTACTGAATTTAGATATGAATCAATTTTTTAAAAGTTATAAAGATTTGCAAGTGGCGACTAAGATCGTGTCAATGACTAGAGATTCTTTCAAGAATTATAGGATTTCCCTTTAGAATATCTCCTCACTGACGTAAAATGTGTTGATATCAGAACCAATTAAGTTAATTCAGCAACAATATACCTCTCCCCACTGGCAGAACCATTGGCAGGTTGATCTTACAGGCAGGGAGATAAAACAGTCTATGATGGGGCTGTCTTTGACAGACATCAGGAACACAGAGACATATTAATCGCTTTGATGGAAAATATAGAAGAAGACTATGTGACTTGTACGAGTGCAGGTCTGCTTAGGTATTCAGGGCTGCAGCCCACGAGGTAAATCAATTTCCCATTAGAAATAACACCAGACGATTTGTCTACATTTTAAAACCAATCGTACATGCGAAGATATAATCTGACTTATAATGAGAGCACCTTTGTATTATGTGCAGTGGTTGATGACAGTGGTGGATGAGAATCAGCTATGGTCTTAATTGAACTTTCTCCAGATTCGCCTAGCGATACAGTATACCGTAGAAACCTCATATCACATAAAGTGTGCTCTTAAAAACATAATTCTACTATGTACATATTCGAAATTCCGATAGACTCTCCTTCTCTCCTTTGATATAACAACAACTGTGTGGCACAAGCAAAATGCCTAAGAAACAAATCAAGAACTGCAAAGACTAATAAGGTTCTTCAATAATAAAATTTTTATAATTTCTTCAAAAGATTTGCGTCACTTTGTGACGTCATTATTAATAAATTGAATAACTTTGTTTGCATCACTTTTTTTAATATATAAATATCAACATGTTTCGAAAGCGAAGCTTTCCTCATCAGTATACTGTTTATCCTGATGAGGAGAGCATTGCTTTCGAAACTTATTGATATTATATTATTGCTTACATCCTCAAAATTATTAAGATATGTGTCTAGAGTTAGAAGTATCAGCGAATGTGAGGTATGTTTTGTATATTCTCCTCTGTTGCTAATTATTTGGAATGGTACTTACACTATGTTATTGCTGAATTTGTTCGTGAGACAAATTAAATATTTAGTTGTTGTATTTCGTGAAGGCTATCTATTTTATCTATGTACCTACTGTAATGTGTTTTGCACCTATGTGACTATTGTACTTAACACAATATGTAAAAGCCCATGTGGGGGATATATATTATATAATAAATAAATCAATATTTATACATTAAAAAAAGAGGTGTAAACTAAATTATACTTATTAATTTATTTATAATTTTTTAAACTTATTTGTGGCATTCAATGAATATAAACAACTTATTCAGATAGAAATTATTAATTTATTGGTTTTAATACAATACGTATTTCTGTTTCTGTGTTATTCCAGAACTGTCCGGCTTCCATAGCTGTCCAGTCCCCAGATTGCTCTTCACTGAAGGCTTTCGTGGAGAAGTGCATCGTGCCAGGACCAACAAAGCAGTAATATTGTCTTCACCACCCTTGAAATAATAACTTTTCGTGTATTGAAAATCTGTTGAACAATATTGCAAAACTCTGTACATTCATAAAAATATAATTTTTGGAAAAACTGGGAAAAGGTTGTTAAATACATATTTGGAAAATAATTTTTTTAGTTTTTATGAAAATTTGGCAGATAAAAAATAAACATTAAAAAATTACCGTAGCTGATACATGTCACGAGATTAAACTTCAGTGATTCCACTGACAGAAAAATCTCTTCGGAAACCTTCGCAAATAATAGCACTAACCTTTGAAACACAAATCCTTCATCTCACATTTACTTACTTTACTAATATTTGCCTGTTGAACAATCCATACCCTACCATCTGGTGAATCTGTTGTCAGTAAGGACGAATGACTAAATAAATTTGCTATTCTAAGGTGAAGACACTAAAAAAATGTCTGCTGGTCTCCCAGATTCTCATTAGCGGGCTGTAACTATAACCATTGCAGACACAGTAACAGGTTCTCATTAGCGAGCTGTAACTGTAACCATTGCAGAGAAGAGTGAAGTTGTGTTTACAGGGTCTGTAGCAGATCATGGATTCCGAACAACATGTTAACATTAAGTTTTGTTAAGTTGCAAAAAAGTACCAAAGAAGCTCATGAAATGTCAGCGTATGGTGAAGGGTCGGAACGACCTTCAACCTTATATGTGCGAAAAGTGGCAAAAATGGTTCCTTCAAACAGGCAATTGACTATTCGAGAGTTTTACAGAAGAACTGAAGATCTCATACGGGTCCATGCAAAGCATTTTAACCGATAATTTGAAAATGAGACGAGTGAGTGCGCAATGTTTATAATTTATCTATTCTTATGTTATTATTTTTCTGTGTTTATTATTTGTCTATTCTTGTCATTATTTATTAGTATACTGTGTGTCCTGATGAGGGAAGCTTAGCTTCCGAAACATGTTGATATTTATATATAAAATAGTTTACACAAAATATTTCTTATTAACCCTTACCACTCCATTATTTTTTAATATTTATTGTCAGCCGATTCTAATTTAAATAATGTCAAAATATTAATTTATTGATAGGCAGTTACAAAAAGGTTATTTTATAGTAAAACAAAAACGGAAAACAGTCAAAATCTTATTAAAACATGAATTCAAATGTTTTTTATCGAATAATTACAAGAAATAATGTCACGTGTCAAGTTTTGCGAGTGAAAATACACCGCATGCGCACGTCTTATCTTATCGGCCGCCAGCCGACAACTGAGTTGTAGCGTACAAATAGTGATGTCGGCTGGCACCCGACAAAGGAGTGGTAAGGGTTAATTTAATTTTATAAACAATAATTATTAGCCTGAAAACACTCATCCAAATTGAAAAACCTTCCGAGCAAAGATAAATGTCGCCGGCAGGACGCCACCTAGTGAGGGATTTAGCCGTTACAAGCCTTCCTCATACAAATAAAGTTGGTTGTTTACGGGTGAAATATAATAAAAAACCGTAATTATTGAATGAAACACTAGTATATATTGATTAACTTGGCGGGTTTGCGATAAGCCGACGTAGCTCAATGGTAGAGCATCTGACCGGATATTAGAAGGGTGTGGGTTCGTGTCCTGCCGGCGACATTTATCTTTGCTCGGAAGGTTTTTCAATTTGGATGAGTGTTTTCAGGCTAATAATTATTGTTTATTATCAATTAATAGTTAATTTAATGTTTTAAGTATTCTGTTCCACTATTAAATTGGCATTGAATGAGAATATGTTTGCTGTCAATTGCGCTAATTGCATGAGGGAAGTCCCATAGTGTCAGAAACTCGTCACTGTATTTAAGCCATTCTTCTTAATTTGTTGGCACTTCAAATAATTAATAATTTTATTAATAAAGTGGTTTACAACAAAGAGTTTTTACATGTAAGAATGATTTGATCATTTGTAGGATGAAAACGATAATGACATCCCTCTTCGTCACCTGAATCAGCCAGTAAGAAATCTAAACCAGATCCAAAATTACAAATGCTGAAGGAGGCTTTTAACATATTGAAAACTGCGGCAGATAAACCAAAGCAGTATGCGGAACTAGGGTCATTCTTCGATTTTATACAAGAAAAGATTAAAACCTACACCAAAGAAACAAAAAATGCCATTGAACACGAAATATTTGAAATTATTGTATATGTTGAACAAGGATATTACAATTTTCCACAAAGTTATGGTTACTCACCTCAATATTCTGATGTAATCATAGCAGTACCTAACCCAACTTCTGGAATAAACATAGGAATCACTTCTTCAAATATGATTTTTTTTCTATCAAAAAACCTCTTGTATCTTTTTTCCACTTGTTTATTTTCGACAAGACCGGTTTCACACTATCACGGGCATCTTCAGACTGGCACAATTAAAACTAAATTTATGGCAGACAACACATGCAATATACTCTCCGCATATATATTCACCGGACATGAATATAGAGGATCTCACATAATAATTATAATGAAATGTTTGATTGACAAATATATTTGCTTTACCTTGGACATGCTGTTTCAATCCTTCGACAGTCGCTTGGCAGACTTCTGGGACAATGGAGCTTATTGCTTAGATATGGTACTGCCAACTTGTGAAAGAATCTCCAGTTGCTAAATATCTCAGTGTCGTGGCTAATCTGTCTTCTTTGCTCGAAAATTATAGAGAAAATTATAATTGAAAACAGCCTCAGCGATGGCAGGGTCACAGAATGCATTGGGAAAGAAACGGTATACTTTTTATTTGAAGAAATCAACAAATTAGTGATCTATATAAAAATTTTGCGAGAACGGCTCCAAGAGATTTTTAACATCGGGCCCAAGAAACAACAAAAACGAAGCAAAATCAAGCATTTTAATTAATTTAAGGCTCGGAAAAAGTTTCAAGTTAATGTATGGCTTTTAGGTTAAGTTTTTATTTATTTAGGAAAAAACCCAAACTAAGAACCTAAAAACCTATTTTATGTCTAATTAATATTTTGTATCGTATATAAAATAGGTTTTAGGTATAATAAAAAAATAATAAAAAACTGACAGGAAAAATAGGTGCTTATTTACCTCTATTGCGGAACGTTGACAAAACTGACATTATTTACCTTTTTTGCTGAACGTTGACAAAACTGACATTATCGACATATTAATTGAATAATTTGACGTTACCGCGTTAACCGCCACTACTTTTTATACTATAAACTTATAAACTTTAGTGTTTATTATTGTGCAAAGCGCAGGCGAACGGTGTTGTCATATTCAAAATATTTCGAATTCAAGATCTTCAGTACTTTCCTGTCATATTCCAAGGAAATTAATTTAGTTTTCGAAACCAAGCAAAAAAATTCTTCGTAGAGGCTGCCAATAGAGGTCATAAAACCGACCCTGACGAGACGGCCCGACACACAGTCGAACCGAAAAATTCATAATGACCATGGGACCATTCGCCCGCGGCCGAATGAGACGGAACAAGGAAGAACTAGATCCCTACAGAGGGTGACAGGCAAGAGTGCCTTTGACGAGAAGGAAGTTGGCTTGAAGCTTCCGCCCAGGAAGGTAGATATTCTCGCCCCTCAGAGAGGCTCCCTAGGTCCTCTGACGACAGTGAATGTTACGCTTCCGTCCCAGAAGGAAGTATGATCTCAGCCCTTCGGAGATCTATTTGGAGAAGTCGCCCAGGCTCTGCACCGCGAGTGAGTTTTACGCTTCCGTCCCGGAAGGAAGTCTGGTCTTCGCCCTTCGGTGATCTACCGTAGAAGTCGCCAGGCTCTGCACCGCGAGCCGTCCCCCCCGCTTCTGCCCAGGAAGTTACTGATATTCGCCCTTCGGAGATCAAACCACGGAGACCGCCCAGGCCTCTGATTATCGGTACAAACGTGGTACATAGGCAAATACTGATATTAATATATTAAAAAATTGGGTGGATAATAATCTACTCTCCCTTAACACTGAAAAAACAAATTTTATTCCCTTCTCTATCAATAAATTTAAATCAAAACCAGCCGTCGTATTAGCGGTTCAATGGGCGGTAATCCATATTGTATGGATTCCATATAAAACTTCGAGAACTTTATACTCAAATTTAACTGCTTTTAATTAAGGAAAACATTGTAGAGTAGAGCCCGGGGACGCCCGAGGAAGACATGGCACGATCGAGTGAATCAAATACTCGAGTCGGGCCATGTCAGAAGTCGGAATAACAGAAGAGAATGTATGAGGCGTTGTATGAATGTGAATGAATCAAGAAGTGTATGCCAAGATCGAGTTGTTTGGCGCTCCGTCCTCTCTGCCTACCCCTGCGGGGAAACGGCGTGATGGTTAGTTAGTTAGTTGTAGAATATCAGCGTCTCGTTACTAATGTAGGCGAATAAGGAACTCCAGTGAAAAATATAATGGCTTTAAAAATATGCATATAACTTTTATTGTATATTATTAAACGTAGATTTTATAAATCGTTATATAAAAGTGAATTAAAAACTGTACGATCAAAACACCATGTTCTGTTGGTACCACTGCTTCTGACGTCACACGTGCCGTTTTTGAGCCAGACTATAACCAGATAAGATGTTTTTCCGCTGTTTATCATGCTTGTGGCTTATAATTTCGCTGTTCACAGTTTCGTTTCGCTCGTAAAATCATTATGTTTGTTTATTGCTACTAGTTGAGAGTTTTTGCTTGAAAATTCATATCAATTTTAACGAATTTGTCTACGTAATAATAATCTATACTCCTTCCAACAACAACGTCATTGGCACTTTGATGATTATTTCTTCAGTTATTCTGGAAGCTGGGGATTTCTAATTATAACCTATTATTTCTTACAATGCATATTATATTTATTTTTATTTCAAGCCATTGAAGTTATACCAATATTTTAAACCTATTCAATTTATCCAACACATTCAAGTTAATATATGTCTACTGCTGTCACGGACTATTGAAGTCCGCAGATGCGCATGCGCAGAAAAATGAAAGAGGCTATTAACCCAAGCGATTCTGATTTTAAGCTAGTTCTTAAAAAGTGAGCTATGGACTTTCTTTGAACGCTGATAAATTGTTAATTAGTTGCGGATATGAATGTATTTTTACACTTTGGTACAATAAGGAACTCCAGTCCATTTTTTTATTAATGTTTACATCGTTCGTTTTCATGGTTAAAATAATTGTTAAAATTTCAATTTTTTAAATCCCACCAAAACGCACGAAATCTATGACTTGTTGGGTGTGACGTCACACGAGCTTTAGGATTAGCGGTTCAATGGGAGGTTTTCGCACGATTTTTGCCGTTAGGTGCCGCATGTCCAAGGCGGTCCCATTAGCGTGGGAGAACTGTCAAATGTCATACGTTGTCTGCGCCATTTGAAATAATTGAAAGTTTTTGTCTTAATATCGGTATAATGCTGTCAACTTATTGTTGTGTTCCAATTTTCAAAAATAGGGGTGGACATGTATTTCCAAAAGACAAAGATTTGAAGGCGAAATGGATTAATTCCATCAAACGTTTGAAGTGGATACTGACTCGTACTTCTGTAGTTTGTAAATCTCATTTTATGAACACAGATTATATAGGCGAGAATATTAAGCGTAAGTACCCCCATTTATTTTAATACCTTCTTAATCTTTTCACAATTGAATCCCCAATATAAAAAAGTAAGTATAAAATTACATAAACACGTAAAGAAACATTTTAAATATAGCACAATAATTGTCATTGGGAATGCATTTGTCAATATTTTCTTTCCTCTTTCTCCGTAAAAATTATTTATCAGAAATAATTATTTGTTAACATAGACAGTTCTGTATTTTATATCATGCTAGTTTCCAGACTTTGATCCTTGTATTTTATTTTCAGATGGAACCACACCATTGATACAAAAGTTGCGGAAAGATATAGTTCCTTCAATATTTCCCTGGACGAAGGGAGATAATTTGGAAGCCATTAACAGACGGAAAAGGGTTCTGGAACGCGAAGAAAAATGTATAAATTCGGCCAGGATCCATAAGAAACCAAAACTACAAGATGGAATGGAAGAAGTGATGTTGCCTGTGAATATGGAAGACGTGGCAGTGGAAGTCGTATTGCCATTTAATACTCTCGAGATAGATAGAGACACTCAGACGGATGAAAAAACTGAAATATCTACAAGAGAATCCTCAAGTCAAACGCTAAAATACTCCGTTTTCAGTATAATGACATACAAGAAAGACCCGGCATCAATTCATTTTTTTACCGGTTTAGAGTCATATGAGAAAGTGGTGTTTGTTTTCCATTCCTTAGGTCAAGCCACATACTGTTTAAAATACTTTTATGGCAATCCCCCCACTAATCTAAATCCCTTTGAACAATTTTTTTAACATTAATGATATTGAGAACACACAAAACATTTTTTGAAATTGTAAAATGTATCTTATATCCATTAAAGATGTTTCAAAAATTTTTATTACTTGGGTGAAATTCGTGTCGCTGCAGTGGAAAGAGCTCAACATTTGGACATCAAAACCGAGTGTAAATTTCTTTTCTCCAACAGATTTTCGAGACAAATACCTTAACACAAGGTTAATGATTGATGGCACGGAATGTCCCATTAAACGGCCTGCACTACCGACTGCCCAGCAAGCAACCTTTTCTACTTATAAAAACAGAAATACTGTTAAGTTACTTATTGGTGCTGCTCCTAGTGGCCTCATAACGTATGTATCTCCAAGCTATGCAGGCTCTGTCAGTGATCGCCAGATCGTTGAAAGAAGCAACTTTACATCCATGTGTGATGTTGGTGATTCTTTAATGGCTGACAAAGGTTTCAATGTCCAGGATATCTTTGCACCATATGGTGTCATCATAAACATTCCAACATTTTTCAAAAAAACTAACAGAATCAGTAGGAGTGTTTTAGAAAATGATAGAAAAATTGCCAGCAAAAGGGTGCACATAGAAAGAATAATAGGACTTTTAAAAACATATTAAAATTTTTAAATCTCCTATGAACTATACCGAGACAATACTTTCTGCGGATATTGTATTTATATGTTGCATGTTGTGTAATTTTAGATCAAGTATTATAGACAAAAATGTATAGTAAATTGTATGTAGTTACCATGATCTATTACTACTGGATAATATATAATTACATTTGATTGAACCGACTCTTATTTTATTACAATGAAGCCCAAACAAACTAACCATCACGCCGTTTTAGGCAGAGAGGACAGACTGCCAAGCAACTCGGTCTTGGCACACACTTGCTTCATTCACATTCATACATTCTCTTCTGTTATTCTGACCCAAGTATTTGATCTACAAAGGTACAGAAAATTTTCTGGTATTCTCCCAGAAACTTCTGTGAGCAAACGCAATGAGAATATCTGATCTATGCACCTCCTTCCACTCATGAAAGCCCTAAATTGACTAATCATCACACTGTTTCACCATGGCGATACTCACAGTGACTTCTGTTATTCTTTCTCTATACATTGAGTGTGCAAAATTAATAATTGCAATCCAAATTATGTGATTGGTGTTATAATAATAGAAAATATTTTGTGGTAAGTTTTTTATTTATTTAATTACAAGTTTATATTATGGATGTATAGCTGGATTGAAGTCCAAATTGCAATTACATGTTTTTTTACACCATATTTATTTACAAAAATAAGTTAGTCAAATAAGCCACAATCAAGTGGGGCTGTTCCCTTTGTTACCTAGCCAAAAGTTGTCTTTGTAAATGTGCCTCTTTAATAAAGCTGGTTTAAAATAATCTTCATTAAAAGTTATTAATTTATGTACCATTGTCCCAATGAAATCTTGATCCCTATCTACCTCAATGATTTGAAAATCCTTCAAGGTAAATATTGCTAAGAATGCCTTACATCTAAGAGTGCATAGCAGCTGTCCTTGGATCTGGTAATAATAGTTATGTGTTTTGTCTAACTCTAGCTTGCCCGAGTATTCGCCTAAATATAAATATGGGACAGTCTCCACAGATATGATGCTGTCCTTGGCTGTATATGGACATTTGACTTCCAAAACAGCATCTTCACCAATCAGTGCATCGGGAGAGCTGGCTAAGAACTGATGTTCAGGGTGAACAACAATTCCGCAGGAAGAGGTGGAAGTATTTGCTTCAAATTCAAATTTTCTCACTGCTGCTACCTCAAATTTCAATCCATGTTCTATAGATGCTGCTTTGACGTCATAAACTTTCAAAAAAGATTCTGCCAGATTTCTGCGATTAGTTTTCACCGTACTTTTGCATATTTTTCCTAAATTTGAACTGGTTAGGCGTAGGCATCGTTCAGTGAACCAGTTCTTTGATTTACCCTGACCTCTAGTAGAGGATTCAATCAAATCAAGTTCTGATTGGGATTTCTCATAACACTTGAGGAAAGAATGTTCAACAGTTTCCTTCTCATAAAAATGATCAAACGTGGCAGAATATTTGTCTGCCGGGGGGATAATTTCCATACAGTAACTCCACACAGGAGACCAAGGAGGAAATGATTTCCCTCAAGGCATTTTCCTAATTAAAGGAGCAGGCCTAGGATCAAAACTGATGAGCTGTTGTTGTGACAATTGCCGTTTTTTCAATAGGAGATCTTCCGCTTTTATACGTGCACCATGATATTTCCTCGGTGTGTGAAAATTTTGTAACAAGCTTGTACAGCTTTCTTGAGTAATGATTTTTTTGTTTACACTAAAATCTACTATTCCATGTAGGGCTACAAATACATGTTTGCAATGTGCACTAGGCCTCACACCCGCTGCACACTCACATTGGCATTCCAATACAGCATCAGAATTATAACGTATATAAACTGCATACGAAACATGTTTTCTATACTCCGAAGCACACATTCCTAAAACATAGGTTGTGTCATTTTTACAGGCACTTCTAACATTCAGTAAGTATTTTTCAGCATACATACTAAATGCTTTGTCAGCAATCTTCAAACTTTCCCAAGAAACACTGAATTTATGGAGTTATTCATGCGTCAGTGCTGGAATATTTGAGACCATGTTGACATCTTGAAAATATTCCGGCTTCGGTATGGTCATTTCGTAGGTATTTTCGTACGTGATGCCAGTAGGGTTGAAGTCATGGTTCTTATCGTAATCTTCGAGTCTAAAATAAAACGCATTACGATAATATTATGTGATGTATTACAAAATAAACGATCGTGGGAGGTACAAGCCTTATGTGTGGTGTATTTACTAACCTTTCTACGAGAACTGCTTTTTTTACCGATAGTTTTGGCATTACGTCCTTTTAATTCCTCCTTCAATTGAACAATAGTCCACTGACCATAATTCTTGTTCATTTTAGGTTTCAAACTGGTAACAAAATTAATAAATCGTATAAACTACGTCGAGGCGCTAAACAAACTGATATCGAAATAGTGAGATTTATTTGAAAGTAGGACCGCCTTCCCTAGCGGAATTTTTACGAAGCTGCTTAGAAAAAAGCCCATAGGAGGTAATCGATATTGTATGGATTGCATCCAAAACTTCGAGAACTTGATATGACGGTGAGTTGGGCAGTGGGTATAATTCTAGGAATAACGCAAAAAGAAAGGAACAGAAATGCGATCTTAGGTAGTTACAAGTAATTTATTTTGATAGTCGTGGGGTTAATCTTAAAACTAGAGTTAATCTTAATTAGACATAATTAATTCAATAAAATTAGATAGGCAATTACTTAAATCTACTTATAAAGTCTTTGTACTTAAAATTAACTAATTACTTCCCTAAATCTACATAAAAAGTTGTATTCTTAAAATTAGAGGTTCACTGGCTTATTTCTATGAAAAAAGTTGTTGTTTAAAGTTAGAGATTCACTTGGCTGACAGGGTGGAGGAATTATCATTAGAGTCAGAGGCACTTCCCTTTTTGGTGATGGCTGTCCAGGGTCCAGTGGCTGCTTTGTATGTAGAGTCCTCGCGTTCGCACTAGGTATTCATGTACCTCCGGATCGGGAGTAGGTGCAACGCGGTGATAATCAGAGGCCTGGGCGGTCTCCGATGTTGATCTCCGAAGGGCGAAGATCAGTTACTTCCTTCTGGGATGGAAGCGTAAAATTCCCTCGTCGTCAGAGGACCTGGGCGGCCTCTCCAAGGAGCGAGAATAGGAACCTTCCTGGGCGGAAGGTTTCACTTGGCTGTGTGTCCTGGGCGGACTACTGCAACCGACTCGTGCTTCCTCGGTGGAAGACTGCACGCGACTCGTGCTTCCTCGGTGGAAGACTGCTCCCGACTCGTGCTTCCTCGGTGGAAGACTGCACCTGACTGTTTTCCGAGAGCCTTCTGTCCTTTTGTCTACCTATATTGTTCAGCGGCCGTTCCGTCGGGCGGCTCAATTCCTTTGAGGTGTTTATTGCCGTCCCATAAAATCTCAAAGGAATTGCGGACTTTCCAAAATAGCAATTAAGATTATTTTATTTTACGACGTATGGTAGTTTACAATTTTTCTAACAATAGGTTCGGCTAGCCCTTTGTGCTAAATTATTTTATGGCCGGTCTAGTCTGGAATTTATTATTTACAATGCACATTTTAAAGCTAAGTATTTCGGTGAATTCGGTCATTTATTTTAGGTGATTACAAAAGGCTATATCAAACTTTATACTCAAATTTAACTGCTTTTAATTGAAGGAAATATTGTAGAATATCAGTGTCTTGTTACTATTGTAGGTGCATTGTACCAAAGTGCAAAAATACATTCATATCCGCAACTTACTGTTTAACAATTTATCAGCGTTCAAAGAAAGTCCATATCCAACTTTTTTAAAACCTAAACTGGAAGACTAGGGCAGATGTTGTAACAGAAATGCGTATTATGATACCGCCGCATATCTGATATATCGATACCGGGTCCACAGATATTAGCGTTCTGACCGTTCCGAGAAATTGCGGTACCTACAAACAATTTTTACGCGGATCACATTGGCAGGAAAACCTTCAATACAATATATCTTGACAAATTTGCAGGCGGCCAAAAGAAGATCTAGGGAGCGAGTGAACAATTTAATTAATCCATACATTTTTTGTGTCCTCAAAATCTACACTATTACATATTGCAAAAATAAGCATGTCGGTCTCCCTTCACCTTCCTTCACCTCTTCCCTTCACCTTCACCTATTTAGTAAAGTGAGCTACACTAATAAATGACGTCACCATAAATAATGATTCTCGATGCTTCTTTGCATGTTAAAACTGCTTATTTACTAAACCTATCGACATAAACGTGAACTAACAATATGCTCATATAAAACCGATGGCTAATTCCCGCGAATCGAATAGTTTCATTGTACTTCACTTTTCCTCCAAGGTACTTCACATGAATGGTATTATGCTTCACATGTTCTGGGTAGTGTAGGTACTAAAGAACTGCGATTTTTCCATAATTTTTTTTGCGCGGGAAACCCAGATTCCCAATTTCTCGCTAGTCGCTGCGTCTTGATCTTTGTTTTCGACTTTCTTGTTTTCGTGAATGTCGTTTATTATTGATATTTTGTTAGATATTTTTAATTCATTTTAGCATAATGGAAATAATAACATTTTTACGTGGAATAAGAAGTCTTAACGACTTTCAAAGGATTTATGAACTTCCATGCTTCTCATCAAATAATGTATATTTTGATGAAAGCATTTCCATCTTAATTCGAAACATTTTCTGTTTTGATTTCAAAGTAAGTATGCACAATAATTTACTTTATTGTTTGATATTTATCCAGTTGACGAGGTTCATATTATTTATAATAACCACATTATTGTTTTGTTAAAATTCTGATGGAACCTCCTTTATTAAAATATCACACAATGTCCCAAAATAAAAAAAATGGCGCTTATTAAAATATGCTTCAATGTACATATTTACTTATTTCAGGATAGTTTATTGTCGAAGAAGATACCATTTTTGTCAATAAAGTTATTCAAAAAAATACTGTCAAAAATCGAAGATTTTCAAATTGAACAATTCAACATGGAAATGCTGGGTCTATTTAAATACATCTTTAAGCAAGCTGATAAGTTTGTCCTGCTTCCAAATGGTCATAAGTTGTTGTGGGGTGTAATGGAGGAGGTTATTCCAATAATTTCGGTAAATTCTTTTATTTATTATGTTCTCTGCTTTGCCTGCCAATCAAATGTGAAGATGTTCTCATTTGTAGCCAAGTACCTACATCTAGATTCTAGACAGCCCACGCCCGCTCCCTCATGGGTCAGTATGAAATTAAAATCGCCCGCGTACAGTAAGAATGCGGGAAATGGAAGCACGCAACACCGCTCCCTCGCCATACTGACTTATATACGGGTGCCAATAGAAGTATAAGGCATCTTCCTTACTACACCCAGTTTATGGTGCTTCCTTACTGACCTGTGAGGGAGCGGTCTAAGTCTTCACACTATGCGTCTTCCCGTGGACCCAAAGGATTTTTATGTGTTTTTCTGTTAATACAAGAGTGTTTTTGATGTGGTATATATACTCGTATACATATATTTTTTTACAGTAACTCCACACACGAGACCTTGAGGGAAATAATTTCCCTCAAGGCCTATATCATCTTTGGGGATACTGTATGGAGGGTCTTTTAGAGGATAGGAAGGAGTGAACTTGAGTCTTAAAGAAACCCATGTTGTAGGATGAAGGAAACACAGAGGCCGGCAGATTATTCCACTGCCGAGCTGTTGAACACAAGAACGAGTCGTAGAAGCGACCCGTTCTCATGTGACAAATGTCAACTGTGTGCAAATGTTAGGCGCGCATTTGGCATTTTTCCCGACTATGCACTGGTGCCGAAAGAATCAATAATGCTAGTTCCTCAGATCATCTTCCATTAAAATCGGTAGAACAAGAACAGCCTTTCCACCTGACGTCTGTGCTCCAAAGATTGCAGTCCGTTTGTTAAGATAGGCGAATCTATTGAATGGACTGTCCGTTTCTGCACAGAGTCAAGGGTTTTTTTCCGATACTTTGTGGCTCCCGACCAGAGGTGGCTGCCAAATTCTACAGTGGGGCTCACTTGTGATTTGTACAGGGTCAGCAGTTGTGTACTATTAAAATATCTGCGGGCTCTGTGCAGTACGCTCAGCTTCTGAGAGGCTAACTTTACTCTGGCTTCGATGGAGTCCCCATACCTGAGCTGTTCACTTAAGGTTACACCAAGCATATCAATGGAGGGCTTGTTGAGAAGATTGCTTCCATTAAAGGAGACTAGATTGCCATTTTGATCCCTTTTAGACGTAATCACATGATTGGGTCTTCGAAACATTAAATTCGACGAGATTATTCTTACCCCAAGAGGTGACCCTCTCGAGGTAACCGTCCATTCTCTGCTTCAAAGCCCTCCGAGCCGTTGGAGTTTGTGTGCCCTTTGGGGGCTTGTCAAACAAAAAGCTATCATGGACTGTACTGTCATCTGCACAACGATGGATTGGTGCACATGTCAATAGGTCATTGATGTGCAATAAAAACAATGTCGGAGACAGAACTGATCCATGATGGATTCCAGCATTTATTGAATGCGAGGAAGAGATGAAACTGTCAGGAACCGTCTGAATCGATCTCTCCCTCAAAAAGTCTGCAATCCATGTACACAAGGAAATGGGAAATCCGTAAGAAGGCAGTTTGTTGACAAGTCCTCGGTGCCAAACCCGGTCAAAGGCCTTAGAAATGTCCAGTGAGACCGTTTGAATCTCACCGTAATGCTCCAGGCATCGCAGCTAAACGTGCATCACATTCGCCGGAAGATCACCGCACGAGTGGTTCCGCCGGAATCCATACTAATGGTTGTTAATAATTTTGTTCTCAAGGTATGTGAGCAGTTTGTCGTTGATCACACTTTCCATTACCTTGGATAGAACTGATGTGATCGTTATGGGGCGGTAGTTGGCCGTGTTGGAGTGGGGTCACCTTTGAGGTATAGGATGACTGACTGCTTTTTTCCAACCAGAGGGCACAGAGCCACATTTCAGGGACATTTTAAAGAGCTTTGTCAAAATTGGAGCAATTTCTGCAGCACACCTTTGCAATACCAGGGCAGGTATTCCATCAGGTCCACTAGCTTTATTAACATCGAGCCCCCATAAGACGTGGAATTTATCCTGATGCCGGATCCTCAGCTTTTTCATATAGAAACCGCAGTGAGGAACCGACGGCGGGATGGTACCTTGATCATCGACAGCCGAGTTTTCCGTGAACATTTTCCCTGAAAGGTTGGCCTTTTTGGTGGCAGTATTTGCTAGTGAACCGTCGGATCTGGTAAGAAGTGGCAGACTGAATTTACAGAAATTCTGACCTATGGAGCCCGTTAGCGACCAGAATGCTCTGCTGCCATGCGGGCTAGCTTTTTGCTGATCTAAAGGTCGTGTTCAAATTTTGACTTATTGATGATTCTCTTGTTTTTCTTTGCCAATCTGTTATGTGCTGATCTGCTTTCTGTCATTCGAGATGTGTTGTAGGCTCGGTAAGCCTAATTTTTTTGTCAAACTGCTTCGGAGCATTGTCGACTGAACCACGGCTTTGAGCCTATTCCAGTTTGTTTAATGGTTGATTGAATGAAGCCATCCATCGCAGATGTGATGATTTCACCAATTTCCTGGGCACATCTGGAAGGATCCAAAGTCTGAAAACAAACAGCTGACCACGGGAAAGCATTAAATTGAGCCCGCAGACTGAACCAATCTGCTGACCTATAGTACCATATTTTTCTCTTCAGCCTCTCGATTGGCGGTCTGAAGTTAATAGGGATTGATGTCTTCACCAGCCAGTGGTCGGACGATCCTAAAGGTGCCGTGACATTAATCCCATAATCATGTGGCTCGGTAGTTAAAAATAGGCCTAACAGATTGGAGTGGTGAGTCTGGACATCAGGAATCCTTGTAGGCTCCTGAACCAGTTGCTTCAATCTATGGCAAAGGGCAAAGAATTTTGCCTGTCGGCCAGCCGAGTTCGTTGAACATTAGAACTTCAACCACGGTTCATTATGAACATTGAAGTCCCCCTGAACAACAAACTCGGTCAAAGGGTAGCGGGGTCAGAGGTTATCAATAGTTTCGCTCAAATGTTTAAATAGCTCGTTTGTATCTGATTTGCTGAGGTTTGGTGAGCGGTATACACATGCATAAAATCTTACCGTACTGGCAAGACTGACGCGCATCCATATTATTAAATAAATATTACGTCAAGTCTGCAATTTTCCAGACTCAACAGTTGCACGCAGTTGATGTCAGCTCGGCTATACAAACAAACACCTCCTTTTGGTCTGAACTTGCTTCCGAGGGTGAAGACCAGGCAGTCCAGATAAGAGGTGTCAGGAGGCTCAGCTATTTATGTGTTCGGAGAGGAATTAAAGGTTTGGGCATTGGGATTGAAGGTGGTGGTGAACAGAATTAAAATTTTTGTGCAGGCCTCGAATGTTGGTAAAATTCACCAACATTTTTGCCCTGCTCCGGGGACGCCTACTGCTCGCCGTTGTAATGATATTGTTATTTAATTATATATATTTTTTTATGTGAGTACGGCACAAGAGTCACAACTGCTCCCAACTGTCTGGAGCCAGTGAGACTATGGCATCCCCAATTGGGGTATGTTCTGAGGCTGAAGGTAGTGGGTAGGAGAAGGAGATGGGGAAGAAGAAGGTTGGGAAGTACCTGGCTATTTAGATCTGGTCACCAAACACGGCTTAAGTCAATTCGAGCAACTTTTCGATTCTGAATGGTGGTCTTCCACAACGGTGATACTGAAAGCATCCACCACTCTGGAACGAGCCACAAATATACTAGGTATTTTATTTTAACACATTAGTTACGGCGATGTTTGTTAAAAATCTGTCACTTGCGGCGGGCGGGATTAGATCGCCGTCCCCCTACTGGATGTATGTCAGCAAACTTCAACTTCGAGCTCGTATCAATAATTTTTTTTTTTTTTATCAAATTATTTATAAAAAAACATTCATCCACAAATCACAATAGTAAAAAAAATGTCAAATACACTTCATATAATATTATGTAGTAACAACACAGTTTAACAAGCGCTGAAATCGCAACAGCTGCGAATAAAAAATGATATTAGGGCTTCCCCTCGAGTCTATCTCTATAGGCTCTCTCTATCGAGTCTATCTCTATAGGCTCTCTCTAGAGTCTCTCTATATAGAGTATAGAGGCTATACTCGAGTCTATTGCGTCATAAGTATCAGCTAATGACTAAAGAAAAAGTCAATGATCTTCGTATTTTGTTTCATTTTTTGACAAAAAAAACCGTCTGTTGTCTATGTTTAAAATTAATTTCCAATTCTTCCTTGAAAATAATAATGACTTAGCAATGTTTTGAACCAGTGAAGAGTCCATAATGGTGTATGTATTATAGTGACACCTATCCGCTACACCGCAAAGCCAATATTACAGAAGAAATTACAAGTTTAAAACATGTTTTTTATATTTGAAGTTGAAGGTCATGGGAATGCACAAAAATTTGCGCCCCGCCGCAACACAAGGTTTCTGAAACACACAAATATGTGCACACCGTAACCAATGCGTTAAATAAATAAATTGTGAAATAACAAATTAATTAAAATTTACTTTTGCATGCCCAGATTTGAACCCGCAACCTCCGGATTCGTAGCCAAGGATCGTAACCACTCTACCACGGAGGCCGTATACACTGTATACGGATACATATATAAGTTTAGCATGACTACAATACTTTTATCACACACCTAACTTGCATGTCTCCATCAGTATAAATAATGTAATTAATAATTCTTCCCTCATGCTATAGGAAACTGTATCACGAAGTCCCTCTCTCCGTCAAGCAGTAGTTTCCCATCTCCGAGACAGGTTCCTCGGCATGATCCTGACCCAGCTTCCATCATTTTCTGTGACTAAGATTTCCTTCCTTGTAAACCATTTCAACGCCTGCCTCCAGTCCTTACCCTCTCCACCCAAGATAGAACCTTACCAAAGGTACCTACTTTTGATCACTAAAATAATGAATCTTCCTCATTCATAATATGTTTTTAAAATTTAATCTCTAATCGATTGAGAAGCCCAACGATCCGAGATGTGCTTGGTATCAAACCCCTGCTAATATTTATAGGAAAATGGCAGATTAAGTTCAGAGTTGGTAAAAACCTGAGTTTTTTTCAAAAATGATTTGCCCAGTGGGTTTTTTTTTTCCGGCTTTTACAGGTTTTTTCGGGATAATTGGAATAAAATCGAGTAATTTTCAAGATGAATGATGATCTTTACAAATTGCTAATACATGCATACTTTATTAGTAGTTAAATATCTATTAAGTACTATTTGACCATATTCTAATGTTTCAAAAAGTGCTTATATTAAAGATTTACGGAGAAGGGTAGTTAATTTAATATGAACATCAATATGAGGTGCGTTCAAAAGAAAAGGTGAATTTTGAATTTTTTCGAAAAGTATTTATTCATCAATATCCATTTTCTCCCCTTCAAAGTAATCCCCCTCAGATATAATGCACTTATGCCAGCGCTTCTTCCAATCCTCGAAGCACTTCTGGAATGCGCTTTTCGGTATGGCCATCAGCTCGTTCTTCGATTCTGACTTTATCTCATCAATTGTGGCAAAACGCTTTCCTTTCATTGGTCTCTTCAGTTTCGGGAATAGGAAAAAGTCGCAGGGAGCCAAATCTGGTGAATACGGTGGTTGAGGCATGATTACGGTGTTGATTTTGGCCAAATAATGACAAACAATCATTAATGTGTGAGCTGGTGCATTATCGTGATGCAAAATCCATGATTTGTTTTTCCACAATTCCGATCGTTTGAGCCGTATTACTTCACGCAAATGTTGCATAACTTCCTTGTAGTATTCCTTATTAACCGTACGACCTGTTGGCAAGAACTCATGATGCACCACGCCATTGTAATCGAAGAAAACAGTGAGCAAAACCTTCACATTTGATCGAACTTGGCGTGCTTTTTCAGTCTTGGCTCTTCCGACCGCTTCCATTGGGATGATTGGGCCTTGGTTTCGACGTCATAACCATATACCTACGTTTCATCTCCAGTTATGACCCTTTTGAGCAAATCTGGATCGTCGTTGCCGTCATTTAAAAACTCCTGAGCGATACTAATGCGACGTTGCTTTTGCTCAAAATTTAGCAATTTCGGAACAAACTCGCTGCCACACATTTCATGCCCAAAACATCTGAGAAAATTGCATGGCATGAGCCGATTGATATACCAACATCCTCTGCAACTTCCCTGATAGTGATTCAATGATTTTCCAAAACCATTTTCTTCACTGTTTCGATGTTTTCTTCGTTTGTTGACGTGGTTGCAACTCCAGGACGCTCATCGTCATTAACATCTTCTCGGCCTTCTGTAAAGCGCTTGTACCACTTATAAACAATTTTTTGAGACAAAGTAGACTCGCCGAATACCACAGTCAACAACATTTTAAGTGCGTTGGCGCACTTTATTCCATTTTAAACGCAAAATTTAATACATATTCTTTGATCTATTTTTTTCAAAAGTAAAAAATCGAAGAACACACAAAAACGTGACTAACCTTTCCAGTTGTAAAAAACGAACCACTAATCCAAAATGGCTGATAATGCTAACATATGATAAACATATGTTAGCATATATGTACCAACATAACAAAAAAAAAAATAGATAATTGAATGTACACAGCCCGCGAAAATTCAAAATTCACCTTTTCTTTTGAACTCACCTCGTATATCATATTATTGTATTCTTAATGAAATAAATTTAGGTTTCTGCGACCTCACCCTGACCGTGATGGTATCATTTTCAACATTGTTTTACACCCATCTCATGAATATTTCTCACTTAGTGTTCTTAATCTACTGTAGGAATATATTTTTCATTTTATTACCTAAGATCACCCATGATTACTACTACATTACTACAGTACTTACATAAAAATGAAATAAAGTATAGTTTTATAACTCATATTGTTAATTATTGTTTATACATGTATATTTATTGAAAAAAAAACCACTTTAGGTTAAAAAAATCCAATTGATTAGTTTTTTTTTTTCATATTTTTAATGACTATATCACTTTTAAGAACTGTTCTGATTCATACGTGTGTCAAATTATCATTATCACGCAATTTTGGCAGCATTCATAATGTAATGAGGTTGTCTCCTACAGTGAATTTCATGTTATTTATAAATGAATTTTTGGAAATAAAATATTAATATGTTGATATTTTTGAAGAATCTTGCCGGCCGGCCGATAAGCGTGTGACTTCATGGTACATAAAATGACTGTCGAGGCAGTATGCGGTACTGCCATTCGACTTGTGAATCGTACTGAATTGTTTCCCATGACGTCACGGGTATTTTGAGCGGTTGTTATACCCAAGTTCACTTTGAAAGCTCATTACATCATTTTTGGAGATATCAAAAAATTATTTTTACTGTCATTATTAACTCTTTAAATAATAATACATTTGATTGATGCGGGATTGCACTACTCTCCGAATATCCTTAAATAAACAATTAATTTTGATTTTCCTGCAGCTCTAAGCTGGGAGCCCTTGTATGCTCGTGCGGAGACTATCCCCTCCAGCTAAGACTGCTGGAGTTGCACACCTTCCTCGGCCTGAAACCCACCTTGCCCCCGGGGCGCATCTACAGCAACATGCAAGCTAACATCACTGAGGAAAACTTCGACGCAGTAAGTCTACAAATAAGCTCAATAATAATCGGACAATTTCATGCAGAGCTCCGTTTAGTAACAAATTTCAAGGGAGCTTAACACTTACGTTTTATAGGCATCGATATATCACTACTGGCGTGTCATATAAATAAGTATGACAATTTTGACCCACCGATGAGTAATTTCAAAAACCGGATCACTGATCATCTGTTGGTCAATACTGAGTGTGTACAAAAGCATTATATAGCACACTCTCAATAATTTTCCATTTCTTTGCAGATAAAAAATATTACCCTCTTCGGGATCATTGATTTGATTTATTTTTTGCCAGTTCCCTTTGTACTAACAATTTCACCATACATATGGTGGCGTAGCGAGGGGGGTTGAAGGGGCGGACCGCCCCGTTCTCCCCTATTAGGAGGGCGGCAAAATTTGCTTGTGTTATACTATACACGACCAGATTGATGAGATTTTGCTGCTTAAATTCCGAAAAGTCAAATTTTTAACTTACGTATACTATTTTGGTTTTGAAATAAATATTTTTTGCTATTTCATATGATTCCTTTTTTCCACCAACACCAACATCATTATTTTTATGACGTCACAAGGGCGGCAAATTAATATTCCGCCCCAGGCGACGATGGCCCACGCTACGCCACTGCAGACATAATTATTTTTTCTCAAAACTCATTAAATATCTCATTTCTCCCTCTTTCGTCAATCGTCTGGCATTTCGGCATGACATTTTTAAAGCTTAGTTTACAACTGCAATGAGGCTTCAGATTTATCAATATCAAAGTTCCACTTCCAGTTAAGTTTGCGTTTTCCATCATACTTTCCACGGTGCTCACAATTATTTTTATTTGTGATCGGTATGAAAATCTTTTTAATTTTCAATAAAAAAATAATATTTAAAATTTATGTATCATTATTATTGACTGTTAATATTTGGTCTGGAATTTTATTTTGATTACCCAGTTTTTGTAAATCGTTTGGATTTGAAATCTCAGAAATTATACTTTAATATCTTATATGGTTTAATATCTTAGGCGTGCAAGGTGAGAAATATGCCGTTCGAAAATAAGCATAATAGGTAACATTAACTAGGAAATGAAAAGTAAAATTCTAAAATTAGAAAGAAAATAGACTTGAGTTTCCTTTTTAGTATTGCGAGATATAAAAAAAAATTCGAATCTACATGTTTTCAAGTAAACTAATAGTGCTTTTAAATTTTTTAAACTACGTATCTTTAGACATAGATGGTTTTTAGAGAGTAAATAGCATGCTTGAATGGTGTGAAAACCTTTCAAGTTTTGTTAATTTTACGTTATGCTAAAAAAAAATAATATGTTTTTTTAATATTAAACTTTTTGTTGCACGGTTTTATATTACAGATTTTATACTACTCTTCCATTAGAAGCATTTACCTTTGGATGGATGATGAGTATAAATTAATTATTAATGATTAAGTAATGTAATATATGGTTTTTCATTTATTAAATGTTGTCTTGGCAAATAAACCCGACTGAAAATTTAAAAGCTATTGAACCCGATTTAGCTGTATTGAGTGGCATATTTTTATAAAATTCTAATAGACCAATATCGAAGATTCTCATAATGGGTGGAGGTGTTTTTATAGGAAAGGTTTGATCTCCAATCTACTAATTATTTCAATCATTTGCAGGACTGCAGGAGCTTCTTAAATGAAATCAACGGCTCTGAACTGCGGGTTGTGTCCTTCCAATGCTCAGAGCTGGTCGTGGGAACTATGATCATCGGGGGTCCCCTGTGGGTGGACTGGAACCATGGCTCTCTCACGGTGTCCTGGGCTTGCGATAGTGGAGCCTTGGGGCTCTCCTCTGGCTGCCTGGAGCCCCTAACCTTGAGACTGGAGGAGGTGCAAGAGATAAAGTATCATGGGTGAGTTATTTAAAAAAAATTGTTTGGAAATGGTAATTGATTTGCATGTGAATAATGTCAAATTCCATTGCATCTACACGTTAACAAAACAAACAACACGGTGGGCTGCTAATACGTTAACAAAAATTATATGTAGTATATTTACACTCGTTCCAGAGTGAAAGATACTCTCAGGAAATGTGAATATTTTCCACAATACCTACAACAAGTTTAAGTACGAACTAGCTATTATGTTATAACTATATTGTGTACCTACTTGTAATCTTTTTACTAACTCTTTTTATAGCTCTAGTTACCCATATCTTATATAATTATGTTAACTATATTTTTTTGTGATTTTTTTTTTTTTATTGCTTTTGCAATGTATTGGTGTATATAACTGTAATTTGTACCACATAACAGAGTACATATCTGAGTAGCTTGATTTGATAATGAGAGTATATATTATTTTGTATTGTCCGTTTGCTTACCTATAACAGATTGTAAAATTTATCAAGCAACATGGCTGTAATACTTTTCCTAGGCTACAGCTGTCTCTATGTGGCGCCCCCGTCTCTGCCGGCAGCCCGGAGGCCTGCGCCCTTCTTGAAACCATGACCCCCCGTCTAGTGTTGACTTTTCTGGAGAAAAAAGGGCCCCGCCTGTCGCGAATCTTGAGATTGCTCATGGAGCGAATGCCATCACAAATAAAACGTAACCTGGTCAGTATAATGTTGTTGATTTGTGTAATTGTTACATTGCACATATAAAAACATAAATGCAATATATATAATAATATGTACATACATATAATAATATGTGCATATATATAATAATAT
Organism: Halesus radiatus; assembly: GCA_022606495.2. Lineage (NCBI taxonomy): Eukaryota > Metazoa > Arthropoda > Insecta > Trichoptera > Limnephilidae > Halesus > Halesus radiatus. Next base: position 132,868 of record JAHDVE020006508.1, on the reverse strand, counting down.
GTACATACGTATAATAATATGTACATACATATAATAATATGTAGATATATATAATAATATGTACATACATATAATAATATGTAGATATATATAATAATATGTACATACATATAATAATATGTAGATATATATAATAATATGTACATACATATAATAATATGTGCATATATATAATAATATGTACATACGTATAATAATATGTGCATATATATAATAATATGTACATACATATAATAATATGTAGATATATATAATAATATGTACATACATATAATAATATGTGCATATATATAATAATATGTACATACGTATAATAATATGTACATACATATAATAATATGTAGATATATATAATAATATGTACATACATATAATAATATGTAGATATATATAATAATATGTACATACATATACTAATGTGTACATACATATAATAATATGTACATACATATTTTTTATTTTATTTGGGAAAAAAATATAGTTAAATTTTTATAAATCAAGTTTTTACTTTATTGCATTAACCAGAAAAGTTGCCTCTGTATATAATAATAATGAAAATTTGTAAATGATAAAATAGAACGAAAAATAAAACAACATTTTGGAAGTGAAATTGGAAAAGAAAAAGAAAGTAATAAAAGACTAGTTTCTATGAAACACTAAATAAAACAAATTAAAAATATGTACATAAATAATGTAAAATCCAATGACTAAATAAAATACATTTTAAATTTAACAATATGACACAAAGCTTGTGCAGGGATTTAGAACAACTTTTTTTAAATTTTTTATATCAATGCCGCACAAGAGTCCCAACTGCTTCCAACCGTCTGGAGCCAGTGAGACTATGGCATCCCCAATTGGAGAATGTTGTGAGGCTCAAGGTATTGGGGAGGGGAAGAGGAAGGTGGGGAAATACCTGGCTATTCAGATCTGGTCACCAAACACGGCTAAAAGCCATTTTAATGAACGTTTCAATTCTGAATGGTGGTCTTTCACCAGGGCGATACTGAGAGTATCTTCCACTCTGGAACGTGTGTATATATACTACATATAATTTTTAAATGAATTAATTGTGAAACTGCACAAATTAATTAAATAATATTTACTTGCGCACGCCGGGATTTGAACCCGCGACCTTAGGATTCGTAGTCCCCTCGACCATGGAGGCCGTCTAACCTTACGATTTAATTTAATTTAGTAAATGCCTTGAGGATAAATGGAAAACATCAACGTCTGAAAAGATGTTATATTTTGTGCATGTTTTTCTGAAAAATGAGTGTTGTGTACATAGTTAGTTTTTGAGTGTGGGATGTAGAATATGTAGTTGATTTGAGCGTGTTTTTCATACTAGACAGTGAAAATTAATGTTTTCTAGGAGCTAGTGATTGTCAACAATGTTAATGATTTTATGAAGGTATTTTTGGTTGAATATATTTCTTTTATCTTTTAGTGATTATAACTCATGGAATGCTAATGAGTCTTTTTGGGGTATTTGGTAGGACTTGAAACCTAAGTGTTTGAGAGTCTTTTTCTGAATTCTTTCTAATTTTTCAATGTTCACATTGTATTTTTCGGGTTCCATTGTCACGGATCCAAATTCTAATTTTTGGTTTGATATATTTCTTTTATCTTTTAGTGATTATAACTCATGGAATGCTAATGAGTCTTTTTGGGGTATTTGGTAGGACTTGAAACCTAAGTGTTTGAGAGTCTTTTTCTGAATTCTTTCTAATTTTTCAATGTTCACATTGTATTGCGGGTTCCAAATCACGGATCCAAATTCTAATATTGAGCAAACAAATGACACATATAGTATTTTAATTTCATGTGGTGATCTAAATGTTTAGTCACTCTTATGATGACTCCAAGAAGTGTGTAGGCCTTGTCGCAGATGGAATTTATACATAACTAGTGTTGCCCGTTGCACCCAACGGAGGTGATTAAATTTAATTGAAAGTTTGGTATGGTTTTGAAAAAGTGCATGGTTTTTCTTATTTTATTTGCGATGATTTGGGTATGAAGATTCCATTTGAGGTGTGGATCAATGGTGAGGCCGAGGTACCTCATCTGATTAGTGTGCTCAATGTAGGGGAACTGACAATATTCATTGGGATTCATACCTGTATGTATTTTAATAGAGAAATCATCATACAAATTAAATACGAGTATGTATTGCATTTAAATTATCACTGAACAAATATAAACAACTGAAGCAAGCGAAGGGGGCATGACTGTATTATATTGGACAATGATAGAATGAATGAGAAATGTACTGGGAATTGGCTCTTATAAAGGTTCGGTAGCTGTCGCTAGCATTTTACGAGATTCCTAGTTTTGAAATTGGTTGTCTTGTTGAGTTGTCTTCAGCTAGTCAGCGAGGTAGCTGCGGGAGCGGGACCTGTAGTTATATCTGCTCCCAACTGTCCGGAGCCAGTGGGACTAAGGCACCCCAATTGGGGTATGTTATGAGGCTAAAGGGAGTCGGGAGGGGAAGGAGAGGTAAAGAGGAAGGTTGGGAAGTAAACGGTTATTCAAATCTGCTTTCATTTCTGAATGGCGGATTTTCACTGGGACAGGGCGATACTGAGAGTATCTACTAAAATAGTATTGCATAGTAGGTATACCTCTTCTGAACTAATTCTCTGTTTTATTTTTTTAGGATCGTAGCCGTGAATCGTCCCAGTCCAAATTACAGCTTCCAACAGCGGGTAAGAATTTATTTTTTCGATTGGTCATCATTATCATCCTTCTTCAATCCACTGACAGAACAGTGATTACTTCTAATACATGGATAATTAAAGCCATCACATCACAATTACGATTTTAAGTTGGCAAGTTGCGAATTCCCAAAATAGGCATTTTTTAAATTTCAGTTGAAGCGAAGGACATTACCCTCTCAGCCAATAGGCCGTCATCACAAGGCCAGCATTCTCCTCCTTTTATAATGTCAAAGGTAAAACATATCGACACCTCCTACGAAACTTTACAGGAAAGTGGTTTAAAGAGACAGAAACTTGGTGTAAGCTGAGCTTTTGATTGTTTTGTACCAAATTTGGGACATAATTGACAATGAATGTCCCAAATTTGGTGCAAAACAATCATAAACTGGACTTGCGCACCAAGTTTCTCTCTTGTCTCTTTAAACCACTCTCCTGTAAAGTTCCGATTTTGAAGTTACAATACTTAACGTAGGAGGTGTCAATATGCTATTTTTTTATTACAATTCATGATATTATTGATGGAAATATAACGTGGCAAGAGAACCTGGCCAAGCAATCCCAAAGGTTAAATGTACATACAACATTTATACAAGTCATTTCTTGGGCAGGAGGGGTTTGCATATAGAATGACCGCAAAGTTTTAGAGATCACAAGTTTAGCTTATTTTTGAAGAATGAGATACAAACGAGTTACCGATGAAAATAACTTCAAGTATACACTACTGATCAAAAAAATACTAAGCAACAACCGAGGAAGACATGATACGAACAAGTGATTCAAATACTTGAGTCGGGTCATCTGAGTCAGAATTATAGAAGAACATGTGTGAAGACTGAGTTGTGTGGCGGTCCATCCTCTCTGTCTACCCCTCTGATGAAACGACGTGATGGATATTTAGTTAGCACATAATTAGTAGCTTTAAATTAATCCGTAGGGTGCCAGCAATGCCGGACGCACCTGACTCGACTTGATTTTATAGTATTTTGAATCTTAAAAAATGCTCCTAGCATACTAAAACATATTTTATCCGCTTAACAATGAAATAACATATCTTAAAATTATTCTATCTTGTCATTTCGCCATGTGCAAATATATTTATTTTATCACTGAAAAAGTGTCGCCAATGTGAAAGCGCCATCAAAAATTTTCAGATTATTAAGTTTATTTAAAGGAAAACGTTATATTATTTTATTTTCATTATGAAGAACACTTATTTAGCTTTATGAAAATATAATAAAACCATAAAAATATTTTGGGTTTTCTTATTTAAGTTTTTAATATAAAATTAGGGAGGGAATTATTTTAATTTTAATTAAAATTATCACTCCTCTGAATATAAGTTGGTATTCTGGGGAAACTACTTACGCTATATTACATACAATTTAAATAAATACATAAACACATTATCTGGTAAGATCTCAGATCATGGAATATAAAGAGATATTCTGTTAGAGCGCCCGACTGACAGCCAACGATGCTTTATTAGGCGTCATTTTTAATTTACAAAATACCCATTCTTAGTTGCTTTTCTGTAGCCGAAGCGTGTTGTTTGTCCTTGCTTTATTAAAAACTCCGTCTTGTTTACTGCAACTTTCTAAAAATATGACCGGCGCAGTGAATTTCAAAACAAATGAAATATCATTTCACCAGTTATTACTAAATTAGATTATGAAATCTATTAATGATTTTTATAAAGTTATTTTTGATGTACGCCGGCGAAGCCAGTTAAGATGGGCCCAATGGCCGCCACCGTTGTAGTTAGTGATGTAACGACAATACGTTTCTATAACTATTATCAACATTAAACAAATGTTGATGGTGAGAGAAAATACTAAGTTTTCCTTTTCATATTTATTATTTTTGTGTTTACTACTTTATAATTTTACATTTTTTAAATCTTTATTATTGTTGTTATTTAAAAATACACGACTTCAATTCCCGGTGTGCGCAAATAAATTTAATTTAATTAATGTGCATTGTTTCAATTTGCGGCACGTTCCAAAGTGGAAGATACTGTCAGTATCACTCCGGTAAAAGACCTCCATTTAGAATTAAAACGTTGCTTGAAATGCCTTTATTTATTTTTATTTATAATTTAATAATAACATTATTAAATTTGATTTACATAAAGTTTTTTTTAAACTGACTATTTTGCTTTCGATGTCCACATATCCTTATCAGCAACAACATCATTAAATATACCATGGCCATCCCGCCCATTGCAAGACTACATAAATACTCATGCTATGGTGTAGAATTTTCTTTGAACCTGAGCGTCACCGTGACCTTTGTGGTGCCTATATGGGAAAGGCAAGTTTTGTATATGGTCTACCGTATTTTTGTTTTAAGTTTTTTTGAAAATAGCAATAGAGGGTTAAGGCGAAAGTCCCGGGGATTTTTTTTAATGTTCCTTCCCGAATTATTGACAACTAGGTTATTAGTTCCCTTGCTTCGATATTTGTGTTTTCCAACATGGACATAACATTCTCTATTTATAAGCGATTTTTCCCTGAGTGAACTTAAGACATCTTCAGTTGCGTCAACTTTTATCTGGCCTATTTAAATTTAGATGTCTTTCTGTCTTCTTACAATTTTAATTTGTTCCATTCATAACCGCAAGCAGGCAGTATATTTTTATTGTTTTTAATCGTGATTTGAGGTACGAAACAACCCGTTGTTGGGCAGTGAGACGTTCGACACAGAGGTCTGAAAATAATATTAACTAACTAACCATCACTCCGTTTCACCGCCGGGGTAGGCAGAGAGGACGAACCGCCAAACAACTCGATCTTGGCATACACTTCATGCTTCATTCACTTTCATACAACGTCTCATACATTCTCTTCTCTTATTCCGACTTCTGACATGGCCCGACTCAAGTATTTGATTTACTTGATCGTGCCATGTCTTCCTCTGACGTCCCCGGCTTCTTCCATTCACATTCTCATCATATATTCTTCTTACACTCCTTTCTTCGTTCATTCGCTCTATATGCCCAAACCATCTAAGCGTCCCTTTCTTAATCTTGCTCACTACGCTTACATCAGCCTTGCATTCTTTACGAATCTCAACATTTTTCACACGATCATACATGATTTTACCACATATTCGTATCAGAGATCTCATTTCAACAGCATTCAGTCTACTTTCATCCTTCCTCTGCCAGTTCCGTGCCTCACTGCCATACATCAGGGTTGGTATCAGCACTCCATTGTGGACATATTTTATTGTAATTATCATTTTTTAATCAAACATAGTTTTTCACTCTGCAAGATCACAGTCCTTAACCACTTTATAATTTAACAATAAGTTAAGTATAGAATTAAATGTAGCTTCAGTATAAAATTTAGTTGTTTTTCTTTTAATAACATATGTAACGTTTGCTTACCTCTCGTATATAATATATACTATACATATTTATTTTTTGTTCATTTATAGGAAGTTTCTAAATAAAATATCAGGTGAAACTGCTAAATAAAGTCCCCAATATGGGTAGAGTACCAAGTGATCAAATTATTTATTTTTATGGTAAACGAATTAATAAATAAACAATATATTAGTTACATGTTTATGCTGCCATGGTAAGTAAAAACACAGTATTTTCCAAAATTAGCAAAAATGAGTTCAGTATGCGAGGTTTTTAGTATCGAATTTCGTATGTTTTACATAAGACATAAATTAATATTACTCATTTTTGCATTAAAAAAAGATGATGTTGTTTTTATGTTATTTTAATTTCATCAGTGTTGGTAAGTAAAAATGCAGTATTTCCGTGTCTGTAAGTAAAACACACAGTTCCTACGTTGAAGTTATTGCGTTTATACTTACGTTCATGAAGATGCTGTGTTTTTATCTACCATCTTGAAATACATTCTCCCGCCAAACTGTGTTTCACTCTATGGGGCGTCCCTTAACCTAGATTTTTGTTTGAATTATTTGTGTTTCTATTGTTCTAAAACCTACTTTATATTATATAAAATAAAACTGTAAAGACCTTTTTTTGAATAAATCAAATTTAATAACATTTTTATTAAGTTCTGCAAGTGTTTTAGTTTTATATTGTTGTGACAGCTGTTGCGGCGTTCAATGCCATTTTTAAACTGCCTTAAACACCAAAACAGCTGTCACAATAGTGAAGGACAGGAGTACTTTAGCATAAAATTTAAAGTTATGAATTATAATAATAACTATAATTATTTAGTTTAAAATCAATTTAATAATAAAAAATTCTGCAAGGTAGTTATTATGAAATTATATTTAGTTATTATTAATTGTGTATAGATGTTATTATTTATGTATAGTTATTATTATTTATATATAGTAATGATTGAATATGTATAGTTATTATTAATTACGCATAGTTATTATTAATTATATATTTTTATTAGTAATTATACATACAGTAAAACCCCTATTTTACGTTTTTCAAGGGACTGAAAAAAAAAACTTAAATGGAGGGAAAATGTAAATCGGGGGAAATGAAAAAAACAACTTTTTTTTAAAAAATAATCTGTTAATTTTTTTGGTTGAAAAAACAATACATATTTTATTTTTATAAAAAAAAATCATGTAGGTAATTGTAATAAACTCGTAATAAACGAATAAATCAAATAAAAAACGTAAATACTGTGTGTAAATGATGATCGCAAAAAGCTTCAAACAGAAAGACGCTTCACAAATCGAGTTGAAAACCGAATAGGAAAATCGGAAAATCCAACTGGACAGATCAGATGTTATAACATTTTACAAATCGCTAAAATTGAAAGCTGTCAGCCAATCACGGCACGGCAGATAAAAATGTGACAACTGCGCCGGCGCATTGTCATGTGCGCGTCCAATTATGGCACAGATAGCTAAAATTGAAAGTGGACGGCCAATCACGGCGTTTCGCGCCGTACGGCCGACTAATCACGGCACGACAGATAAACATTTGTCTTCTGTGCCGACTCATTGTCAAGCGCGCGTAAATCACACATTTAGAATATTTTCGACGTAAATTGCGGGAAAAAAACGTAAAAATCGGGTAATAAATGTACTAAAATACATCGGGACTGAAATAATAATACGTAATGGGTGGGAAAACATTAAATCCGGGGACGTAAAATACGGGTTTCACTGTAGTTATTATTAATTTTTCATAGTTATTATTAATTTTGCATAGTTATTATTAATTTTACATAGTTATTATTAATAATATATAGATTTTTTTTAAATTTATGTATAATTTTTATTAATTATATATAGTTATTATTAATTATACATATATGGTAATTATAAATTATAAAATATGGACATTATTATTGTTAAATACGCCTAGTAATTATAAATTGCATATAGTTTTTATTATTATTAGACATATATAGTTATTACTATTACTAATATATATAGCTATTATTACTAACTTTAAACATAAAGATAATAAAAAACTGATTTTCTTTTAATTTTTTTTTTATGGAGTTCTACCTATTAAAAACAATAGCAAATAAAATATCTTGTTAAACTTACAAACGCAGTCAAATATTAAATGTATGTATATAGATACTGCATTTTTTCTTACCACAATTACTTGATAAACATTCACAATTGTTAAGTAAAAAAACAGGAAAACCCAATTCTTAACAGATTGTTATTTTTACAAGCTTTATTGCAATGATAATATAGAATAAGTGTCTACGAGTGTTTTGGCAACAATCAGTACAATAGGCTATTTGTAAATATGCTAAAAGGTTAAATAAAACTCCACCCTTCATTCTGGAGAATGACTCCCATGGTAATTACTGTTTTTACTTACCATGGCAGTATAGGTATGAAATAATTGATACAGGTTGTTACGAATAAGGAGACCCTAAACATACCCAGAGTTCAGATCACACTGATTCTGTTTTTTCTGTTCCGAGAAAAATATATGAAATATGTATTTTTAGAAAAAAAAAAAATTTTAAACAAAAGTTATTCTCGATTAAAAAATCGATTGTTATTTATCAATATCGATTCATGGTAGCGCAATCCTTATCGCAATTCGCTTGAATTTATGGGTGCATTTGTATGCCATCAGAATGTGTACGCACAGAATTTTGTTTTAGTATTAATGCCAACCAAATTTACGCACTTGGTGTGTAGGTATGGAAAGAGGGCGTACACTTTCGCTTAAGCGTGAGCATACAGTAGTATTGGTTATGAAACAGATGACACTTGAACCGATAGTAAAAATGGAAGACAGCATATGTCTTTATATTCTATGATCTGAGGGTAAGATAGTACAATTTACAAAAACATTATTTTGCAAAACAACAGTTATTAATTACAAAATTACTGTCAGCTAGCATACGCCGTGTAAAATGCCATGTTACCCCTGGCACACGAAAGGTGGAATAAATCACCAGCAAGAAGCCGCTGTGATTCATGGTCTGGGATCCAGAAATTGAAAAATTAGCATTTTTCCGTTTACTTCTATTTTCAAATATACCAATAATAAAAACATAATCTTATTTATCTAATGTTTATTATTTCTCGCAGCTGATGAAGGATCTGCACATCCCCAAGAGTGATGCTAAGTATCATCCGGGAGTTTCAGCAATCCAAGAGTTGACGGAGACAGATCTGAGTGTGGAGAACCTTCTCCGGGATCTGGACGTGATTCCGGCCACTCCACCGGCTCCGGATTTTCAACGGCGCAAGGCACTTATTTATTTATGTGATTTTAATATTTATTAACCTTCCCATTATCATTATTATGTTAGCATATAGTTATATAGTATTAGTAACTAGAATACAATGAAAGAAATACATTCATAGCCAGTATTGCCAGGAATTGAAAAACGAAACACCATATTTTTATACGCCCTAGATAGGAGAAAAAAAATTGAAAATTTATGTATTTTCAAGTATATATGCGTACAGTCCATAAGGGAAAAAAGAACCGATTCTGTTTAAGTCATTGAATTCCAATGTTTTTAGTTACACATTCAACCGTAGTACCATGTTTAACGATCCAAGTACAACATGTATTCGAAATGTTCGTATGATCAATGCGTGTTCCCATCCGTTTCTCTGCTTCAAGAGTTTGTTTTGTCAAAATGACTACACAACTCGCAATAATATGTACATATTCCATAAATATTATACTAAATATTAAAAGTGTTTGTTCTTAAGGTATCCACTCTTGGCCGGTTGGAAACTCCAATGGGTCGACGGAAACTTTCAGTTGTCCACATGAAAATTCGCACTACTGCAGAGAGCCTTCCAGAAGCCCAGGTGGCAGATTCTGACAAGTATAATGTCGCAACTTCCCAAATACCAATATTAAAAAAGAGAAGAGATTTTCTGACAAACATTGAACCCGTTGATTCTACCCTTTCAATGATTGGGATGAAAGAGTTTGCCGAAACTGGCGCACTGAAAGATTTGAATAATTTGGACAAAATACAAAATGACCGATTTCAGGATTTTCACGGAAAATTGAATAAAATCGATATAAAAGAAAATGAGGAATGCTTGATCAGAAATAAATGGTTTAAAATCAAGAAAATACCAGACTTGCCAAAGAAAATTAAGTATAGTCACACAAACAAACTTATTGTCAGCACTAACATTCCAGAATCAAATTCTCTGGTAAAACAAACTACTTTAGATATAAAAAATAATGTGGAAAAATCTATAACCACAAAAAAAATCGTGGACCCAAACTCTATTAAATCCACTTGTACCCCCAAATTGATTGCGAATTTTGACAATTATTGCAAGAAAGATTTTTTTGTAGTACCGCCTAAAGACAAAGCAGCTGAAAATAAATCTCAAGGGAGTGTTCAGTCTACTTCTCTAGATTGTGGAGCAGTAACCAGTCTCCCAGCAGATCCAGCCCCAATTAAGAAGAAGTTAAATCTTCGCCTTAAAAGTGTCCAGAAAGTGAAAGCTCCTGCCTGCTGCACAGTCCCTTTGAAAAAGACACTACGGAACCGAAAGGTAGTCAATGTCAAGGACAGTGCTCCCCAAGATACAATAAAGGTTGGACTCAAAACTAGGAAAACAAAAAAACAAAATGTGGCTGATGATCAAACTATTCAGCCTGGTTTGACACAAAATAACATTATCAGAGAACGTCCTTTCCGGAAAAAGCTGGAGAGTCAGCTAAGGGAGATTAAACAAAAGGTCCAGTCCGGTTTATCTCAAGAATCTTATACAAGGAATAACTTAGAAAGTCATCCAGTAGATATTGAAAAGAAAATTCTCTCTGGTTTATCTCAAGAATCTTCCAAGTCTCAGGAATCTTCTACGAGGAATAACTTACAAAGTCATCCAGTGGATATTGAAAAGAAAATTCTCTCTGGTTTATCTCAAGAATCTTCCAAGTCTCAGGAATCTTCTACGAGGAATAACTTACAAAGTCATCCAGTGGATATTGAAAAGAAAATTCTCTCTGGTTTATCTCAAGAATCTTCCAAGTCTCGGGAATTTTCTACGAGGAATAACTTACAAAGTCATCCAGTGGATATTGAAAAGAAAATTCTCTCTGGTTTATCTCAAGAATCTTCCAAGGGGAAGAAGCTGGACAATCAGTCATCAGAAATTAAACCAAAAGTTCAGACTTATGAATCCAATCATGCATTTGAACAACCAAATAATTCCACTGCAACACGTAGGAACAAGATTAAACTTCATCTGAAGGCAAAGTATAAAGCATTGAAAATCGAAGTTGAACCCGATGATATAAAGATCAGTCCCTTAGATAAAGATAGAGCAGCTCTTGAGCTGTGCAAAAAACATGCTCTTGCTGACAGAGACACCAGTCCTATCCCCACCCCAAGACACGAGAAACATTCAATTACCAACAGCGGTCCTCTAATTATACTTAATAAATCTCTTACTCCAAAGATTGTCATGGACGTTGAAAAAATGAAGAATGTTAAAGATTCAGTTGAGTTAGAGGTAGTACCACCGACGACTCAACCCAAAACAGTTACATCAAAATTATTCAATGTAAGCTGTGGGGTTTTAGATGTTGAAACTATACGTCGAATTAACAGCTCTGGTTCAGAGTCCGATAACTATATTCCCGCCAGCCCCAGGAAAACACCCCCTCCAGAGGATGTGGCAACAAGTCCTGCTGTGTCAACAAATAAGTTAGATGATTTAAGTGTTGAGAAGGTGCCTGTTAATAATGAAGGTTCAACTGTTCCTAGGAAGAAAAATATAAAACAGGGTAAGACATTAAAACAAAATTATACCGCAAAGAGGACTTCGAAAAGATGTAAGAAAAAGTCTCCAAATCGGAAACAGGATTATTTGGTGAGTGATGATTTGGTAAAAGATCCCCATTTTGAATCTCCAGAGAGAGTTTTACTTACCAATGAAGTTAATATCACCAAAAGACGGAAGCTGTATTCGGCCAAATATGATGACCCTGACTTATCCATGTATCAATGTCCATCCGAGGAGGAGACACCCTTGTCTCATGGGGGTAAAACTAAGCATCCCGCCATCTCAGATACCTCACGGGTGGTACAAAATCACCCCGCTACCAGTTTCTCTTACCGTCGCAGTATGGAACCTACCCTGAGGGAGATCAGAATATCGGAAACATTTGACAGTTTGAAAGCAATGGGTCCAACTTACCCTCGTGAATCAGAGTCTCTGCATGATCAATACAGATTTCTTGATTTCGATTCAAACACATCTGTCAAAAATAATATGTTTCCAAAAATTAAAATCACAACTGCATCAAAAGAACAGGAAAAACCTACTGCTAAGACAAAAGTCAATTCTGAAAAAATAATGAAACTGCCCAAGAAAGGAAAACAAAAGAGGAAACTGATAAATGAAATAAAAGGCAAAATTTCCAGCAAATTTTTAGATATGGTTGGAAATAATCCATCTTTGATTGATGAAATAGTTAGGTGTAATCCTGGAAATGTTACTAATCTTGTTAAGGATGAAGCTCCACGCGGAGATGCTTTAGTGGGTTTGACTCAATTTGACTTGGAAGATGATATGCCTTTGGCAAAGCTATCGCACATTGAAATGGTGCACCCTGATCACCCTGCTGATATTCCAAAAGTCAAAAAGAAGGCAACGAAACAATCAAAATCCAGCCAGATTAATGTCGCAAAAAAGAAACATAAAATTTTTTCCGAATGTAACAAAAACATTAATGATAATGCAAGTTCAGTATTTTTAGTACCAGCAACTTTTGATACTTCTCTGCCTAATCTTATGGTGGAAAACCTTCCAATCTTGAAGATCAACGATTCATTTGAAGGGGCTAATGTCATGGAGAGGATAGTCAGCAACTGTCCCATGATGGACCTCAGTAGTAATACTCTTCCTCTGGAGTTTGATAAGGAAGTGGCCGAAATAAGGCCACAACATTCACAGAGCTCTATGTTGATGATTGATTTGAATTTGGTGGATGGATCAAAGCAGATCTCTGATGGCTTTGACAACTTAGTGCTAAAAGATTCTCCAGCATGTGACGTAGAACTGTTAGAGAATGAGATGTCGGGCAAAGATGCATTTTCTCCAGCATGTGACGTAGAACTGTTAGAGAATGAGATGTCGGGCAAAGATGCATTGCAAAAACAAATACGTAAATGCACAGTAAATATGATGCTAAACAATATGTACAAAATCACTCAGAGTCAAACATCGCAGAATTCATGTTCCGAGTCACCACTGATGCATTCAAGACTGAGCACCAACAGTTGCAAAATAAACTCTACATTGCATTCTGAAGATATGATTTTGACCAATGAAGAAGAACCAAGTTTACATCAAATAGAAAAAGAGCCTAAAAAACATTCGCAAAATTTTGATTTTGACTATAGGAAGTATGTGAAGGAAGTTTCTCCAGCCAGTTCGCCCAATCTGATTTATTGTGGTTCCCAAATAGATTCATTGCAATATAAAGGAGACTGGTCGAAAGATAAACCCGAAGCTTTTGAGAAGTCACAAATGGTATCTAAAGGAACCAATATTGAGGCCTCGAAACAGTGCCAAATATCTTTAGAATCCGATGGAACTTCTTCAAAGCCTTCGCCGTTCGTAAAAGTATCCCTCTGGCCTAGAGTTCCTAAGAAATACAAAGCAGTCTCTTCAAAATCCAAGATAGTTTCTTTCCCTCACCCACAAGGAAAGAACCCTGCGTCATCTAATTGTGAGTATCTCATATTTATATCAATTAATCTCCAATAATTATTGAATCTGTCTTTTTCATCATGAAATTACTAAGAAATGCGCTCTTCACAAGAGATCCCCGGCTATACTGTTGCAGAAGCAGGTTAGGTGACATTGTGAGACTTGGGTGAAGTAAGTAATTTTGTAATCCGGGTCTTGAAGAGTTCGACAACCCTTTCCACATGCGGGCCATTTTACAAAAGAACTACCCCAGAGAACAGTGAGGAGATCAATGCTGTTAGTTCCACTGAGCAGGCTCCATTTTAATAGCTGTTAAACACCAATAATACATGCATAAGAAATGTATTTATTATTATCAGAAAAATCATTCTCTTTTGCATAGAGCTAAGAATCTTTAATAAATATTTCGTGCCTTCAGTCCAGAGGTGATTAAGTACTTGATATTTTTCTGACAACATTTTCCATTGTGATTATTTCTAACTGTCGTCTTCATGACGTCTTCCTTCGTCTTGTTGCCAGGATTATTAAATCAACTACAATTACAATTTTTTTGCAGGCATGGAGAGCATGAAAGCGTATGAAGAAATAGTTGCATCACTTGTATATTTGAAGGAAGATTTATTAAGAGTCCATCATCTTAATGTCGCAGCTTTGGAAAGGGTGGACCAACTAGAACAGTCATTAAAAATGAATGTTAAGTTCGGATAGAAGCGAATTCATTTTTGCCTAGAGTCATATTTGGACATTTTCCAGGTGTAAGAAAAACACGACTGAACTGGGATAGTGACTACCATATGCTGAGAGGCAGCTCCAGCTCCCTTGTTCAAAACAATGTTCATAGTTTAAATGAGCCGAGTTGCAAAACCCGTTCTGGAATTTTTGGAGATCTGAAGATGGTGATGAAAAACTGTTTGGAACAAACACCTTGAATATAAAAATAATCATCATTTTATGCCGAACATCTAATTAATAATACATAATTCTTTTGATATTTAACAAAATATTAACATTTTAGTAACTTTCAATGCATTTCACACTTTTTGGGAATGTATCAAAACCTGCAAAAATTTTCAGGACCGGTTTTGCAACTCCACGACTCAAATGAGCCCTCTGCAGATAGGCTAGCCTATAAGGAATTATTTTCAAAATTTTGTAAAAAGAACTGATAAGTCTAATACTTAACGATTTACATGGTCATCTATGAAGACCATTAATAAAGGAACTAACGAGCTCAGAGCTTTTTCTATGCACAATATCTACAGTGGCAATGCACTCAACTGCATGAATAAGTATGCTGATCAGCAGTCTGATTCATTTTTCAGTACATCATTTTTAAGAGGTTTCAATC
Organism: Halesus radiatus; assembly: GCA_022606495.2. NCBI lineage: Eukaryota > Metazoa > Arthropoda > Insecta > Trichoptera > Limnephilidae > Halesus > Halesus radiatus. Next base: position 117,670 of record JAHDVE020006508.1, on the reverse strand, counting down.
TATACATAGACATAGAGTACCTACGGTAATCTTTTAATAATTATTGTTACTCCAAAAACTAATACAGACTAAAAATAAAATATTTTCATCGCAATGTAATTTGATATGACAAATGGAAAACTGATTCCTTCTCAGTTATGCTATCATTACGTCGTTATATGGGAGTATAATTTTGATATTATAATATAGCGCACTTGAGGTGAACCTTCACAAAACTGCGCTATAGAAATTAACTCTTATTATTATTATAAGGTGATAGGAAAAATATTATATTAAGTCAATGCGAACCTCTTGGAATAAGCTTGAAAATGAACTAAGGATCAAATTTATACTTATGCGTGTTTTGTTGATAGTTTCTTTGTTCTCAGGCAATGTGTTGAACGGTGGCCCACAATCCGCGGGCCAGATGGATCCCGCGAGTCCGTCTCGTGCAAACCGTATTGTACCGCATCTTTCAATATGTCCCGCGAAGATTTGAAATATAGGTAATGCCTGTTAAATAGGTTGTGCGTCACTGGTGTAGATGGTTCATAGAAAAACGTATTTTTATCACAACTCATGTACAAGGTTATAAATAACCTTCAATTTTAAGATTTTTAAAAATGTTTAATTAATTTAAAAGAAGTTTTTTATGTTTTGATTTAATGAGATGTACATAATGAATTATTCATAATTGAAGTAATAGTGTTTACGAGGTCTTAAAAATTTGCATTAACTGCAATAATAGTATTTCCGTAGGTTATGCAAATTTCACAAGCATGCAATGAAAAGTGGCCAAGTCAGAGTCCTTGTTTTTTTTTTACCAGATTGAGATTGAGAATTTTTGCATGGATGCGCAGGCTCATAGTTTGGCAAGTTGATATTTTTAAAATTATGGTATATTTTGTTTCACATGTGCAAAAAGTATTCTGACTTGTTGAGCTATGAGTTTGTCTCTTTTCCAAAGGATTTCAGACTTGTTCTGCTAACGGACAGGGATCTTGACTTGGCCACTTTTCATTTAATGCTCACAATATGTTCAAAGATTTTTTTTAAATACCTACATAATAGACCTTAACAACACCAGCTTAAGTGTTATGCCTGGATAATTAATGAAATTTAAATAAATATCTCTGTTTTCTTGTTCAATATTGACTAATAAGGAAGTAGCTATTATTCCCGCATTACAAAATTTGATGATAATTGAATAATAATGTATTCAAACATGTCGCGCTTACTTTAAGGAGGTGTTAACCTGGCGTTAGCAATGTGAGGTGTGATAAACTCCAACAAAACATTTTTGCAAATGTCTTTGAGATGGTTTGAATGTTTATGTATGATTTCCTATACTTTCACTGACGAATGAAAGTTTTTTTTGTTGTAACATTTAAAAATATAAATAATGAATAATGTTTCTTAATAATATTTACGAAAAATTAATTTTTCCCTTCTAACCTTTCCTTGCCGGTATGATCAACCGAGTTGACATGTCTCTAATTATTTAAATAGCTAGCTCTATAAATATACTGAACACAAGAGTTCATATCATTTTAGGTATGTCTCCGCAATACGAATCTAAATGTGTAAATGTGGGTGGAACTGCCGGAACTTACAGAACTTTCTAGCACCGTAAGGGAAAGGTTAAGTAGAAATAAGCTTCACCAACGGGGTCAGATTTGTTCACCTCTCCAATGCTGGATTAAAGAGAATAATATATTTTAATATGTCTTAATAATATATTATTCTATGTTGCATTTTTGTCTGTCCCACTAGTCTGAACCCTGGCAAACAGAACATTTTTCTGTAAATTTATAGGTCACAGTGCAACTATTTTTTTTCTGTTCTGAGTTATTATAGCTAATATTATAAATGTAGATTATACTATTCCAAATTCTATCAAAATAACTAGATCTACTAATAGACAAATTTTTTAATAAACAATTATTTTATGCTATTGAGACCTAAAACTTTCGCATATGTAAAATTTATAATTTTAATGCAATTTTTGGATAAATAACATTCTGCGATATTCTGATGTGTTAAAATAAGAAAGCAATAATGTACGTTCTAAATATTTCTTTGATATTGTACGTTCTAAATATTTCTTTGTCTATGGTTTTGACAAGCTTGAATAGCCATAAAACGGAATGCAAATGATGTCGAAAAGGCCGCATAGAAACTGTCATTCTTTTTTCAATTTTCAAAAAGTAAATAACTATTTTGTTGTAAAATACCAAGACAGGGAACATAACACAACTTTTATTTCAAAATATCACAGTTTTTGTTGAAAGTAACCCAATTTTCCAAAAATAACGCAAATTACACCAAGGATAACGCGAATTTAATAACCCCACTATTCCCAAAATATAACGCAAATTTTTCAGGTCCCTACTCATGCGAAACCTATTCCCCTTGATCAGTGTTTGAATTTTGCCATTATTGGTGCAAAGTATGTTAATTTTTGCTTTCTTTCTTAGTCAGTATTATTCTTATCCGTGTTATTTAATAATAATTAATTATAGTTATAACATGCAATCAAAAATAAAATATTTATCCATTAAATAAATGAATGAGTTTTACTTAAATAAGTTGGTTGACATATATTTTGGAGATACGTAAGCTGGACGTACTGAAGGTTTTGAACGATATAGTATTTGAAAAGCTGAATTACACACCAAGGGCGCAAGGGAATCACCAAAGGGAGGGTATCAAAGAAAGCGACGCCTCTGACTGCACAGATAATTTTGTAGACGTGGGCTTCACACCACGTAACATCTATTATGTGTAGGTTACATGTAGCCAATAGCAAGGACAGTGATAAGTGGTAACTAAATAAAAATTAGTAAACTAATTATAATAATTATTAATTAAAATTATTTACAAAAATTTATTAATTAATTTTAATAAATTCTTGTATTTGTAGTAAAATTTGACCGAGTATAAACAGTGTGACAATAGCTCCCACCTAACTACAAGGATGCGCTTGCAGCTTACTTGACCTAAAAATAAAAGAGATTCTAATCCAGTCAACTAAATTGCTGCTTATTGGTAACTTACTACTTATCACTTAACACACTGTCCACACTACGCAGACAGTGACTCAAAACTAAAATACTGGCTGCGTGTGGCTCTGACATTACTCTTCAAGTGGAAGATGAGAAAAATATTTCCTTCAACACAGTCAAGATCTTGTTGCAAAATATATCAATCAGCCCTGCATTCGAAATTCTTTATACTCATCTGCTGATTATAATTATAAATATAGCATATTTTTTACACATACTTTTTTCATATTAGAAAGGTACCAACCGATTGATAACAAGTTGATCCCATTTTTCTCTGTATGATGCAATATTGAATTGTGCAACATTGATAATATTAAATAAGTAATTATGTACTACATGAATGTATATTTTAAGAGCAATGCTCGTTGGAAGATGAGTATTAGAACCATAGGGATGTCTCATATATCATTATTTCTATTAAAAATATACTCTTATTCTTATGCTTGAAATTTTAGGGGTAAAAAAACACTGATTTCTCTTTTATATTGTAGATATTTCAATCAAACAAACTTATAATACACATTTGTAAAAAGCATTTACTTTGTGGCTATTTAAATGCATGCATTTATTTTAAACCACTTCAATTTTAATATAATAATCAACCGGTTCCGGAAGTACCCTTCCTTCGTCGGGAATATATTAAGACTAAACACTGATACAAAATAATGATAGACATACATGAATATTTAGGTATTGGAGTGGGAGCTGACCAAAGGTGAACGGGTAATTAGGGGGTTTTCTGGAGGAACAAACCGATTCACGGGAAAAATATCTTAAAGAGGACTATACTAATTTACTTATAATAATATACAGTTGACAATAAAACATGCATTAAAAATTCAATCAAAATGGGGTGTATGTAAAATAAATTATTTTTGATGTCAGTGAAGTCAATATATTATTATAGGTATTAGGTATAGTATTATATTATTATAGGATAAAAATTATTGCTTAAAAATTTCGAAGAAAAACGTTGTTTACCAGATAACGATATAAATTAATTTTTTGTCGTTTTTTTGTACCAGTCTAGAAATACCAGTAGCGGGGTAATACAGGTCTTGTAAAATAATTGAGTGCTTTGATCATACAAGTACATTCTGACATTTAATACGTTCCGAAAGTAGATAATTCTACATTATATTCTAAGGCAATTTTATTTATATATATTTTTTTCATTATTTAACCCTTCGCAAGGAAGATAATTACATGGAAAGGTGATTTTTTTCTTACTTCTCAAATTTATGCATCGAAATAATCATGTAAATATTCGATGTTAGATAAATAAAAAACAAAATCACATTCTCAAATCAAAATTACAAAATAAATAAAAAAAAATGTTAAAAAATAAATTATGGTGTTTTGCATTGTTTCTTTAGCAAAACAAATATGTGAAAACATTTTAATGTGAAGAACACGTGTGAAAGACGAAGTGAGTAGCTTGGTGTTGCCATATTAATGACATTTTGTAGTTCAAATTCATTCTCATCTACAATTAAATGCCGAGCTATACTGCCATGGTAAGTAAAAACGCAGTAATTACTAAAATTAGCAAAAATTAGTTGAATATGGGAAGACATAATTCAATATTGCTCGTTTTTGGTATTTATACTTCGTTGTTGTACTATGATAGTATAACGAAATTATAACACGAATCAGTTTCAAGTAGGTACTTATACAAACTGTAAATTTGTCGAAATTCCGACGTTCATAAAAATTTGAGCCACCATTGGAATATTTATTATTGGTGAATTTTATTGCAGACCTTGTTTTGTAATTTGCAATGTGCACTTTTCGTGACTCGCAATTGGTTTTGTAATTGCAATCATAACAACCTAATTAGTATCTATCACTCATTCATGTACACATAATAATGTGGAACTACATTTTTAAATTAGTATGGCAATACCAAACTGCTAGTCTTTAAAATTTTGTTTTTCACAATAAAATTTTTTCACATTCGAATTTGAGAGTTCGGTGAAGCAATGCAAAACATCATAATTCGTTTTTTTACGTTTTCTTTATTTTTTTTTTCGGTTAATTTCTTTTTTTTATTATTATTATATCCAGTAATTTTCCTCGTAGTTTGAACGTCAAACGTGTAAAATTTCATCAAGAATAGACAAAATTCTGCTTTAAGGGGTGGGAAAGGAGGAAGGGGGTGGTTTTTAGATATCTCATGTAGACAGGGACCTCCCTCTTTTTTCGTAGGTTAAGTGTGTAAAATTTCATCAAGCTCGAAATAAAACTGTAGATTTGTATGCAAAACAAACACACCGCACACCCGGGACATTCTTCTTTATATAATAGAATATATAACATCTAATATATGATTATATCGATACATACATTTCAGAATCAATACATGCATTTTCCGTCTGATTGTTTTCCTTGCAAAAAAAAAGTTTTAACATAAAATTGTCTTAGAATGTGACGTAAATTACCTCCTTTCGGAACATACCACTAACCTAAACCACTGTGCTTTGTTAAGGGTCCAGTATAAAACCGCGTATTCACCGCCGTTAGGAATTTTAGGCCTCAAACTCAAAACCACGGACCACCACGATCCGGCAGCAGGATTGGGGAAATGTGGATAATGTAGACCACGCCGGATTAAAAAAAAATGTTTAGCGTATTGATGCAATACGAAACAAAAGACATTTGCTCTATATTTTTTTCGTTTATTCGCTGTATAACAATAAATTAATAGAAGCTTGACAGACTTAACTTAGCAGTCGGAAAAGGGAGGATTTTTTTGCCGCTTACTGCAAAGTAAAGAAAGTCGATCTGTTGGTATAGGTTAGGGTAAATGATGAGAATATGTTTTTTTTTTAAATTTGTATATAATATATTAATAATTAACAGTACCCATACAAAGTGCTTCCCCTTCTCAATATTTTTCTTGTTACTATTTACGTATTTATTTCTTCACAGCATAATCTTTTATTTTTGCTTCGGAAATATTATAGAAATGGGTAACGTGGACCACCTGCTCAGAAATACTTATAAGCACAGTTTTTGACATATGGAATTATTTTCATGGTTTTTGAATAGAGGAATCCGATTTTCAATTGTCCACTTGTGGATTCAAGATGGTTGAAATGAATTAGATGCTTTTTTATATGGCTGTGCTTTCAATGGCTTTGGTTTTTATAATTGGTTAAGGAATCCGACTATTACATTTAACTTAGGAACCAAGATGGCGGATGTGAATTAGATCCCGTTTATTAAACGGGAATAAGAATTATTTGTCTTTTGATAATTTTTGGGATTTCGAAACGCCCTTCAATATTGTATACTAAACAGCAGTAAAAATATAACATAGGTAGATAACAATGATTTACAACCCACTCCAGACGCAGACAATAAGCTTGAATACAATTCACCAGTAGTTCAGTCAATGAAGGCAATAAGAAAAACTGAAATTTTGCAGGTGAATAATACCTATAACAGGGAGTATTTTCACAAAAGTCTCCTATCTTCCCCTTGCCCCTCCCACAAGCAAAGTAGACCAAATCTGCTATATTAAGTAAATGAAACACGTTGTTTGAGCTTGAGTTAAGCGAAACCGGTTGGTGAAAATAAAATATATTCGTGGTTTATAACAACGTGTTTCATTTACTTAATACAATGTCAAACCACAAAGCGATTGCTTCTTATGAAAATATGCTACAATATAATTTGAAATCAAATACGTTTCTAAGGACATACTAGTGTCCGAGATACAGCGGTTCTAAATTATGCAAATTTTTTGTAAGTTCTCATTCTTCGCTATTTTTTAGTGTTTTGGTGAATTTTGACAGTGAAGGAGTAATTTTTCGGTAAAGGTTAATCTATACTTTTTAAAATAGGCTAAAGACGGTACAATTTGAAAACAAATTGGTCACCAAGGACCTAATATCGTCCGAAATACAGCTGTTCTAAATGAAGAAAAACATTCTTTGTTATCATTCTTCGCATTTGATTTCAGTGTACCTCCAAACACTTTAATTCCGATTTTGAACCAAATCGGTAGAGAACTCAAAATTCAAAATGACCATCGAAATTACTCAGGTTGACATTAAATTTGACATCAGCACCCCCCCTAACATGACTTACGCCGCTTTCTAACCAAATCGGTGTGAATATCTAGAAATTCAAGATTAAAGCCGCTAAAACTATGGATTTTGATAGGCACAGATCGGCATACTTATATATGCAGTCAGGGGCGTCAAGATTGTAAATTATATGGGCACAAAAAATGTTAAGATTTCAAAAATAATTCGTTCATTCATTAGTTTTGCTTTTGACAGCCTGCAAAGATATAATCTTGTAGATCTGTACCACGTCCGTCAGTTTTTTTCCAGTGCGCAGGTCTTTTATATTGTGCCGTATGATAAATTAATCACTTTTTGGACCACCTTAAAGAACGTTGCAAAGAAATGTGATTACAACAAAAAAAAATCGAAAATACGTAATTCTTACATTCCGGTGGCAGTTTAACACCTCTCTTCCCAGCTATTCGTCATAAAACACACAAAAATATCGAATTTCAAATCGACGTCCGCTCGCTCTGAAGGACTTCTCACAACTGATATACTCCGACGAAATAAATCGTTTTATCAACAATCGCGCGGGCCCGAAATTCTCATACGTTATTTGTATGACGGAACTGAATTTTAAAATTCCTGAACTTTGAGGGAATTACAGTGAAAATCTAGATTTACTGAATTATTTTTAATAAACGCTCTTGCTTCTTGATCTTATTTACTCTGAGAATGTGGAAAGATTTTAATTAAATATGTTTGTAATGGATGCAGTTAACATAACGGCGAAGGCACTGTCGAGCGTTTTACTTAAAATTACAGTAGATATTTCATATATAATGTAAAAGATTACAGTTTAAGAATTTACGTCACTGAAAACCTTAGACACTTTCGTAACTTTCTGTTAAGAATTTGCAGATAAATTATGTGTTGTATTGCTTACGTTAGCATACTGCGAAGTGACGTTTACCGCCTTATTTGAGTCTGCCCCCTTAAACTACATCATTTCCCTATGAGCCATCTTGGTGTTGTCATTTAAAACGTTTTTAACGGTCGCAACGCCCTCATTTTTCGCCTTCTATAAAATGTCAATCTGTACTTTCCCCCACGGTTGTCAGATCGATGCCTAACCCAAAATGAAGAAATCAAATTAGAAGCTTTTGATCAGAAAAAAACAACGAAAAAATGTTGAACCAACGCTAGATAAAAAAAAATCTAATTATTGAGCACAAAACTATCGTAAGATTCTTTAAGTCTCAAAGATTAAAAAAAGATTTATTGCACCGAGCCGGGTGTGATCGGTGTATGGTAGGGTTTTTACGAAACAATTTTTTCCCTACAAAAATCACAAGACGCAAAGGGCAATAACGGCTAGGTAATAAATAAAAGTGCCACCATGCGGTGAAGAGTGTAAGGCGGAGATGACGCCGTTCTATTTGTATATTTATAGTGTATTATATAATAAATAAATAAAGAATATGTAGTTTAGAGACAGTAACTTTAAATGTTTCATCACTTAATGATAAATAAGAAACTAAGAAATGAAAAAAATATCCTTTCGGCACCGGTGCAGAGTCGGAAACACGCCAAATGCGCGCCCGACATTTGTCATATGAGAATGGGTCGTTTCTTCGACTCGTTCTTGAGTTCAACATCGCGGCTGTGAAACGATTTGCCAGCCTCTGTGTTACCTCACTTCTACAACACTTCTCCTCAAAAAGACCCTCCACACAGCATCCTCAAAGTTGACATAGGCCCAGAGGGAAATTATTTTCCTCGCCGTCTCCCCTGTGGAGTTAATATTAAAAAAATGCATTTATTTTCAATCGCATCGATAAATTTAATATTTTAGTCTCCTTGAAAACTAAGGGTAAATTTGTGAGTAACTTGCGCGATGTGTCCCATTTAATATAGCTTAAAATACATTTTTTTTTATGGGGAAGATGGTACTTTTATTATGCATGAGTCAGGGCAGGTTGAGACCGAAAAGTTTTTTAAGTAAACTACCTGGTAGGACAAGACAGTACCTACCATTTATTGTGACAATTCAACTTCAGCGTCGCAATATTATTCCTCTATGCGACGGATTCAACATCTAGGGAACAAATACTTCGATGTTGTTGACATATTTGGCACATCAATGTTACAGTATAAGCATGCATTAAGTACGGTTTTTTCATTGAGTAGAGTTAGCTTATTTGAAACTATTTAACTCTGGATAAAAGCGTCAAATTATATGGTTTCTTTTTATATTATCTATTATAATATATATATTTATATGAATACCGCACAAGAGTCCCAACTGCTCTCAACCATCTGGAGCCAGTGAGACTATGGCATTCCTAATTGGGGAATGTTGTGAGGCTAAAGGTATGGTGGAGGGGAAGGAGAAGAGGAGAGGAAGGTGGGGCTATTCAGATCTGGTCACCAAACATGGCTAAAAGCCATTTCAAGCAACGTTTCAATTGTGAATGGTGGTCTTTCACCAGGGCGATACTGAGAGTATCTTCCACTCCGTAATGTACCTTTTCAATATTATTTCTAAATATCCATGTAAAAGTCTGTAATGGGCGTAAATAAATATATGTATATTTTAAACAATTTATTTGATTAAAAGATGTAGTGACATACAAAATATTATTTTCTGATTTATCGTATTTAAATTTATTTATTTATTTATTTGTAAGGAGCGTATACATTTTCTTAAGGTAGGCACAGCTTTTCAACCTCGATGAACTGAACGCCACTGCTTAACACATACTTTTATGTTATTCCGACTTTTGATATAACCTGACTCAAGTGTTCTGTGCACTAAATTAAGTAATGTATTTTTAGGGCGTCTAGGGCCCGGGCGTTGAGAAATGAGTCGATTTTGGTAAGGCATTTGACCGGCAATCGAGTTCCTTGTTCGAATCCAGGCCGCATCAAAACGTCTGTGTGTTTGTTTCAACATTATTAATTTGATAGCAAATTGTTTTTATTTGATAATCAAACAACATAGCCACGGTTGTAACGTGAGTACGGTCTACGTGACACTTTAATTCTAAAATTTAAATCAGTTATTAAAAAATATGATTTCGAATATAATTCTACTACATATAATGAATTTATGCCACCGTTCTTTCAATAGTTGGTGGGGCAATGCATCATCGTAGTTGCCTTCTAAGGTTCGATTTAAAAAAAAAATTGACATACATTTAAAATTTTAATATTTTAGTAGAAAGCCGTCACTATGTGATTTTAATTTATTACAACCGACCGGTTTCGCTAACACAAGCATCATCAGGGTACAAAATTAAACTAATCAAAAAATACATTGTGTGTGCTTATATATACATATAGAATGAGACAAAACATCACATACTATAAAGGAACAGTGAGATAGCATGAAACCGATCGATTGTAATAAATTAAATAAATTTCGTAGTTTTTTGTTGTTGTTATTTTATGGCTTTCACCCTGTAAGGGCGATCTTGGCCATGTTTAATCAGTTAGATTTTGATAGTACAGATTGTTCTTAAAATTAGTTACCTTTAAAAAAGATATAATATTTTGGGCAATTAAAATTGGAGCAGATAAGTTAAATAAGTTATAAACAGAGTAATTATTTTACTTCATAAATTTAAAAAAAAAAAATCGGTATAAATTTTGTGATTAATGTTATTACTTTTGTATTTTGTTACCTTACTTAAAAAAAAATTGTCGCGTGATTTTTCACAGGTCTGAGCTAGTAATCATATAATATGAAAAGTAGATAGTTATCTACCGAACAAAAATGATTACATAAATAATAATTGGATTTCGTATCAGTACAGTTTGGAAGCAATTAAAACTATAAAATAAAAATAAATATTTTTCGTGCGAGCGCAATATTGTGCAACCAAACCCTGTCTTACAAATCTTCAAGTTGGAATCATTACGCCATTTAACCTACATAAAGTACTCTTACTTCACCTTACAACCGGTTGATCTTAACATTGTTAGATTGCATATTATTCTTACCATGGCGACCAGTTTGACATTGAAAAGTTCAAAGGTGTAAAAAACCGAACCCTTTTTGCTATCCGCCTTCACTTTTTATAAAACATTAACGATTATGTTTTTTTTTTCATTTTTATTTTAAATTGACTGTTTAATTATCAATAAAACAATACAGAACGTAATAATACGATAAAACATCCTGTCCTTGTCTTAGTTGTTTTTGAATTTCATTTATTTGATATCTTGAATTTTATATTTGGCACGAGCGGAATCATAAAATTGTATTTATGGCCAAGATTAAGGTTAAACGGAACGTGATACAGATGGCACTAATACATTTTTTTTGTACTTAATGCTTTTAAATATTGAGATGTTTTTTTTGTTAACGGGTGTACATACGGAATATGAAATGTAATAAATGGTAAGTATACAATTTATGTCCATCAAGAAACTTATGAAAATACTGTATATATTATTTTTTTTCTATTTCATGTTTCGAGTACATAACAAAAATTTGATTCAATATTTTGAAGCGTTTTTTGTTTTTTTCTGTTTTTTTGTTTTTTTTGTGTTTTTTTTTGTTTTTGTTTGTTTTTTTGTTTTTTTTTGTTTGTTTTTTTTTTTTGTTTTTAATTTTTTATATTTAAATTAGCGTCATCTGTGAGCGCGTATTACGTTTCGTTTAGCTTTAACGGCATTTTCTTGTGGCTTAGGTTGTTAGTTCTAACAAATTATGTCAATATATTAAATCAAACTACGAATACACGAGATGCATCACATAACTTTGTGGAAGAACGTAAATATTTAAAGAATAATATTCCACAACAATGTTTTAATGGTTCGCCTTAGAATTCAAGAATGATACATACAAAGACATATTTCCATTTTGTTGTAATTTTCTACCATAAAAGTATTTAGTCGTATTTTAACCAATATTCATTCCCTTTAAGCATATTTTAATTCAATTTATTGGAATACATTATTAAAGCTTGTACACATTATCGTAATATTTATTCATTGAAGGTAATATTAATACATTTCAAATGAAATACGAAACAGAAAAAGACACCGAAAAAAAACGATTGCATCTAGGAATCGAATCCAGGACCATTGTTTTACCGGGATTAGCACTCTAACCACTGAGCTAACGAGACCTTATCACTTTCCGTCATTTTTATCTATATAATACATCAATTTAAAAACTCCTGGAGCAACCTTCCATTTGGTCTCAAAGCAATTTTTAAATCTTGATAAAAAAAATCTTTTTAAAAAGCGCTTCAAACATTAACAAAGTATAAGGCGCCCTTGAAGTGATTTTAATACCTGAACAGCGCTATTGAAAAGTTGATTATTTATTATTATTACTAATATTATTATCAATTAATTCAATAGATGTCTTAATAAATAAAAATCGGACAGGCATATCCTAGACACTATCTAGATTGCAAATAAATTCTGGTAGAACCATGCAACCATACAAAAAGACGGAAATTAATTGAAGATGGTATAAGTATTTCTTAAAATGATGTACGATTTAGAAAAAAATTGACGGAAAGTAATATTATCTTATTAGCTCAGAGGTTAGAGTGATAGTTCCGGTAACACAGAGGTCCTGTGTCCCATTCCCAAATGCCATCGTTACCTTTTAATTTTATTTGTCTTTTTCCATTTCGTATTTAATTAGAGTTTTTTTTATGAATACATATTTTATTTGTTTGTTATTTATTATTTTAAATGGAGTATTCAGCAAACGAATATATTTCAACTGAGTCTATTTGTGCAAGAAAATTATTTGGTGAACTTATTGATTCAGGAATGCCGAAAAATTGAACGATCCTCTTAAATGGAATCTATTACTTGAAAAAAATGCAGATAAAAAAATTCAACTTTGTATATATCGAAATGTTGCAAAAACGATAAACGATAAAAAAGGTTAACAGAAATTAGGTACCTAACCAGCCTAGATCCTAGAACCAAGATTAAAAGATTAGGCTATAAACAACAACAAAAAAACAGTAATTATCTTTGAACTACTATTTTTATCGATACGCAATAGCATAATGTTGCTGGACCAAAAATAATTTTAATCAAATAAATTTATTCCATAGTTACAAAGGACCACTCTATTATTATGAGAAATCTATATAAAAAAAAGTTTTATGAATTTATGTAGAAAAAACATACTCTATCCAACTTCTCCAATATCAAGGATATCTGGTCGGGGAGTTCAATTCAGTAGCATAACTTTAATAATCGCTGTGAATTTAAAATATATTTTCTCTGAAACATTTTAGACTGTCAAACTTGATTTCTCTTTATTGATCTAATATAAGACATTTTGTATTGAGAATAACTCAGTCAGTATTAAGGGGGCGTCTTGAAAGGTCGCATTTTTTGTTGATTATGTAATAAAGTGTTAAATTTCATACGATCACGAACGGGTTAAAAAATATATAAATTAAGATGCTTTTCTATACATTTTTGTTCGTCACATGTTTAACATTGATCCAATTCGAAGAAAGTTATGGAGGATTACGTAAGTATTTTAAAATTTATTTCATAATTGATAAAGAAAACGGACCCAAAATTAATACATTCTAAGTGTTAAGAAAGATGAGTAAATTAGTTTAATTAAAAAAGGGAAGCAGTGCAGCAATATTTTTAATTGGGGTAGAAAAAAAGATAATTCTAAATGTGTGAAATATGTATTTGCAAATGTAAGTTATAGCTTGGCAATAAAACGTAGACATTTAAAAAATAGCGGAACAATATTTTCTTTCATTAGTCTGACGCCACCAATGTATTTAATTTGACTTTGAAAATTGTTCTGCACATTCAAATACTTTCACATTCGAGTTTGACAGTTCGTTTTAAAGAAACAACCCAAAACAACATAACTCGATTGTATTTAAGTTGATTAATTTATAATTTTGTTCCGTGAAAGAGATTTTGTTTTGTTTTGATTTAACATCTAATAAATGGGTATTTTAAAATATATATTTCAGAAAAAACAAAACAAAAAATACCTTTCCATGTAGTTGTCTTCCTTACAAAGCGTTAAATAATAAAAAAAAGATTAAATGTAAAACAATATGATGTAGAATCATCTCTTTTCGGAAAGTATTTTGGTTAAAGTAAAAACCATAGTGCCTTTTTAAACATAGTTTAATATTCCTATGGGCCATCTTGTTGTTGTCATTTAAAACCCTTTAAAAGATCACAGCGCTCAATTTTTTGTCTACTTTTAAATGTCAGACTGTACTTTATTTTTTACAAAATAATATGCTGGAATTTTCTGTTACGCGCTTGGGTGGCAAATAATGACTTGGATCTTGAACACCAGTGTATGATTTACAAAATAATAATGAAATCTTAAAAAAAAACGTTATTTCCAGCAATGTTTTATTTTTATATTAATTGAATAACGTAACGTTTTATTTTTGTTACAATACATTATTATTATTATTATTTTTAATAATATGTTAATGTTTATATTAAAAACAATTTTTTTACGACCGAAAGTAAAAATAAAATCAAGTTCAATTTGTCCCCTTTTTATTAATTAAGTAATTTTTCATTAGTTTCCAAGGCACATTACCTAATTAATTAGGTGCCTACGCGGCCCACGCCCTCGCTATAAGAGTATATTTCGTTTCATGTATATGAACATACATAATCTATATATATAAAAATATTTGTTTGTCTGTCTGTCTGTCCTCGATTTTCTCTACCGATTTCGCTGAAAATAGCCCAGTTTGCTCTTATTAGTGTCGGAAAGATTTAGAGAGCAGTTTGAATGAAATCAAATATGGAAAACTGTTGATATAACGTTTAAAAATTTGTGCGAAAAACATTGAACCCGCCATATTGTATTGAGGTTAACCCATAGATATACCACTCTGGTTAGCCACATATTGCATAGTCAAAATACGAAGGTTTGTTTTGATAGAATATTTTCAAAATGTAAAACACAAGTAGGTACCTACTTAAGAACTTTATTATTTAGATATATTTTGAAATAATACATTTTTGGATTGAAGTAAAATTTTCAAATGAATGTTTCTTTGCCTATAGATATTAATAGTCGTCACAAGACATTACTTTCGCTGTCAAATCAATTATGGCACCCAAACGACAAGCAAAAATTCACAACTTCATAACTTTATTTAAAAATAAAAATAAATCCCGAGCAAAGACGGGAACACATCAGCTAGTTTATTATAATATTATCAGTTGCGGTTCGTGGACTAAATCATTAGAGTTAAAGATTGAAGCGATTTAAAAAAGGAAGAATATTAACTATTTTAAGACGACCACAAGTATTAGGTAATACAAGAAAAATTACAAGTTCATATTGTATTTGTGACGGGATTTATTTTCCCACAAGAATAACTAAAAGGACTGATATAGTTCAAAAAAGTATTTTCTACTTATAATGTAAACACTTTTAATATGATTTTTTGTATTAAAAACAAAAGGTGACGAATTAAAATCGATTTCAATCACGAATTAACTGTATCAAAATTAGAAATAATTTTAATGCATTACACCCTTTTTTACATAATCATATTATGAAAAAAAAAATATAATTGATGCATAGTAATAATTTATTGTAATGAAGTTTTAAAATTTTAAACTGTAATTTTCATTTTATTCTTATTACATATTTTATTTAGTTTGAATTTTCAGTATACTTTTTTAGTTTTGTTTTGAATTTAATAAATTAATTATTAATGAATCTTATGTTTGCTGGTAATTTATTAAATAATTTTATTCCTCTGAAATAGAAAAACACAGAAAAGAAGAGGGATTTTTTCCCAAATTTCGGCTTTGACGCACGGCACCATTCAAAATTGTATTTATGCTGTATGAAATATCCCATAGATTTTTTGGCTCCCTACGTGCGTTCCAGAATTCAGATCAAACTGTAGTAATATTATAATCCAAGCGAGTATCGTTCTCTGTAGATTTTTGTTTTATTTTGTTGAGGTTGTTATAATACTTTCCCGCTATTTTTGACAGAGTTTTTGCAAGTATTGTAGCTCAAGAAAGTTTACCCGTTTTGAAACAAAGTTCTAAATTTATTCTAGCAAATAAGCCGATTAAAACATATTATTTATAAGTACTCAGTAGAAAAACACATAATAAAAAAATAAAAAGTATTTTCAGGTTTATAAATATAAATAAAAAATATTTGCAAACGCGGAGGTCCAAACAAATGCACTTCAATTTTTACATTCTTTATATAAAAACGCGTAAATATTGAAGAAGAGTTGACGCCATTTTTAATGGTAGTATGAAATGACGTTTGTCAAAAGTGCCAACTGTATAAAATTAATATTAAAAATTAGATTGTTAGGTTCTTAGTTTGGTTTTTTTTTAAGAAAGCCTATTCTTTTATTTCTTTTTTATTTTTTTATTTCCGCATATGCAAATATTAACTAACTAGCTGACCATCACACCGTTTCCCCGCAGGGGTAGGCCGAGAGGACGGAGCACCAAACAACTCGATCTTGGCATACACTTCTTGCTTCATTCACTTTCATACAACGTCTAATACATTCTCTTCTATTATTCCGACTTCTGACATGGTCCGACTCATGGAAATATTTTTTTAATTATTTTTATGGATATGAAAGTATTTTTCTTTTTTTTTTTTTAATTTTAGTTTCAAATTAAAGAGTTATATCGGTTTCATGATATTCTTTGAATCTGATTCTGAAATGTTGCAAACACTTTAGACATGGTGAGGAGAGGTTTTAAGGTGGGTTTTAAATATGTATTCACACTTGCTTAACATAATAGGGTACATCATAATGACAACTAAGGGTAAACAGAAGTAAGGGTAGGAACCGTTTATAAAATAAATTGAAATATTGGGGATGACGAGCTAGTTAGTTGGGAAATTAGCCATTGTGTTTGGGGTTTTTGATTGACACTGGCATTTTTCTCTCTGTTTGATATACTCGGTAGGTACCTTTTAAGAGGAACGGCTGCGCGGCTTGTTTCATACAAAACTTAATTTTAGATTTGAGGCCAAAATACTCACTTAAACCCAATGTTCTTTTTTTTCATCAAAAAGTTATAGTAAATATCTAGTACGGATTAGAAGTAATTTATTTATTTTTGTTTTATATTATGAAATATAGGCCATTAAAGAAATTGATTTTTAGCGATTTTAGAGTCATCTTTAACAATCATTTGGGGGCTAACGGTGATTTACAAAAAAAGTTTTAGCCATCTGCTTTAAAAATATAATGAAATATAAAATAAAAAAAATAAAACAATATTAAAATAAGCATTTTGGTGGACTTTAAATTAAAATAAAAATGACCAATTTACGCTGGAACACAAAATTACCGTACATATTTTAAAATATAGACCCGAAAAAACGTTTTTTTTATGTTTTGTTTTTATTTTTTATTTACGTAATCATATTTACATAGCAAATACGATTTTTTTTTAAATACGATAAACCCGCGAATAATTTTCTAAGTTGCATCTAAAATTATGAAAATTGATTTTTTTCATGTTCTATATTTCAAAATTTAAAACAAAAATAAATAAAAACTTCTCATCCGTACTATCATTTACTAAACTTTTAATTTATGAAAAAATGTCATTTAGTTTGGATGGATATTTTGGCGTCAAATCCAAAATTAAGTTATTCATGAAACGGGCAGCGCAGTCGTTCCTTTTAAGCGTGACTTGCAAATTTAGTAAAATAATATCTTAAATAATTGCTAATTTATTTTATATCCACCACTAGCAAATGACCAAATTATTTAAAATTTAAGTAGCAAAAATCAATGTTTAAGTATCAATATTAGTCAAATTTGCACCACTAATAATTCAGATCCACATTTTAAATCTACATTTTTCTCTAATTAATAGTGCGAGGTGCAACATATTTAACACGAATTAAATAACTTGATCATATAAGTAAAATAAATGTCAAGACGGGTTGGTTGGATTGGAAATAAACCCACCCATAATAAATAACTATCACGCCGATTATCCGCAGGGGCAGGTAGACGGACCGCCAAACAACTCGGTCTCGGCACACACCTCTCGCTTCATTTACATTCATACATCGTCTCATACATTATCTTCGGTTATTCTGGCTTCTGACATGGTCCGACTCAAGTATTTAATTCACTTGATCATATCATGTCTTCCTCGGGTGTCCCCGGCTTCTTCTTCCATTCACATTCGCGTCATATATTACCTTTATCGTTCATTCGCTCCACATGCTCAAACCATATAAGCGTCCCCTTTTTAATCTCACTCATTAAGCTTGCAGCCTTGCATTCTTCGCGAATGTCGACGATCATACATGGTTTTACCACACATAATAAATAAAATAAAATAAAACCTGGAAAATCCATGATAATAATAATAATTGGATGATTTGTGTAGCGCCATTTTTTGTGAAAAATAACCTCATGGACGTTGTACAAATATTACTTCATATTCTCTATCTAATTAAGTACAAAGAGGTACAGAAAAACATACTTACCTGGCAGGTCGTTTCAGATGAATACAGATTTATTAGAAAATTTAAGCAGATATGATTTTTACAGTTGCTATTTTATCCTCCTTTTCTATTGATGTTACATTTATTAGAATATTGGTGGCACAAGAAGACTTGGTATTTATTTGAATTATTTATAATTTTTAGGGCCGAAGAACATTTATAATATGATCTTATACAACTTAAGAAGTTTTTAATAGATATTTTGTTTTTTTTCTTCATATTTAGTTATTTATAGTATTGCGGGCTGTGGACGCATTTGTCCACCGGTGCGTGAATAATATAGTCGACACTTTTTTTCCAATTCTCTAAACGTACCTTTTTGTGGGAGACCAATTTTAATTCCAATCTTTTCAGATATTATGTATACAGCTGTAACATATTTAAATATTAATTGAACTATTCGATTCTACAGTGAAAAAATGCATTAAAAACAAGGAAATCCACTATACTATATAAGACAAAACACCTTTTTTTCAAAATGTCTAAAACTTCTTTTTTGGAGGTGACCAGTTTTGATAGCAAATCATCTTAGATATTATATAACTAACTAACTAACTAACCATCACGCCGTTTCCCCGCAGGGGTAGGCAGAGAGGATGGACCGCCAAACAACTCGATCTTGGCATACACTTCTTGCTTCATTCACATTCATACAACGCCTCATACATTCTCTTCTGTTATTCCGACTTCTGACATGGCCCGACTCGAGTATTTGATTCACTTGATCGTGCCATGTCTTCCTCGGGCGTCCCCGGCTCTTCTTCCATTCACATTCGCGTCATATATTCTCCTTACACTCCTTTCTTCGTTCATTCGCTCTACATGCCCAAACCATCTAAGCGTCCCTTTCTTAATCTTGCTCACTACGCTTACATCAGCCTTGCATTCTTTACGAATCTCAACATTTTTCACTCGATCATACATGGTTTTACCACACATTCGTCTCAGAGATCTCATTTCTACAGCATTCAGTCTACTTTCATCCTTCCTCTGCCAGTTCCATGCCTCACTGCCATACATCAGGTTGGTATCAGCACTCCATTGTGGACTGCTAGCTTCGCTTCTTTGGACAACTTTTTGTTTGCGCCAACCGCGTTCAGTCCTCCGTTAATGGAGTTTCCTGCATTCACCCTTCTTTCAATATCCTATCAGTCTTTCCATCTCTCGTAAACATACTTCCCAAATACACAAACTCATCTCCCTGCTCCAAGTATTCATCATTCACAACTATATTGCACACTGTTTTCGTACTCCCTCTTTCAAACACCATGACTTTGGACTTATTTACATTCATCATTAGCTCATTCTTCATACATACTTCGTTCATCCTAGATACGAGGGACTGTAGATCTTCCATACTGTTAGCAATCAGCACCGCATCATCAGCATACAACAGACAACATACTTGCAGACTACTCATTTTCGCGCCCAGGCCCACCTCTTTCAATTCCTTGCATACAATTATCCATGTATAGATTGAATAACCACGGTAACATTACGCAGCCTTGCTTAACACCTTTGTGATGTCAAACCACCCCGTAAAATCACCGTTTGCCCTAACACATGCAACGCTTCCCTCGTACAGCGATGCGATTGCTTGTATAAGATTTGTATTCACACCATACTTAGACAACACCTTCCATAACTTTTTTCTGTCAACTCTGTCGTATGCTTTTTGTAGATCTACAAAAGCACAGAAAAGTTTCTGTTTTTTTGCCAGAAACTTCTCTGTGAGCATACGCTTAGATAGATAGCATAGATATTATATTATATTGTATAATCATTTTTTCTCATAGATTTTTGTTTTTCTTATTATTATTTCAATAATTAATACGTTATTAATATTGTCTCAATAATTAATACATTATTAATATTGTTTCCATAATTAACACATTATTAATATTGTTTCAATAATTAATACATTATTAATATTGTTTCAATAATTAATACATTATTAATATTGTTTCAATAACTAAAACATTATTGATATTGTTTCAATAATTAATACATTATTAATATTGTTTCAATAATTAAACCATTATTGATATTGTTTCAATAATTAAAACATTATTAATATTGTTTCAAAAATTAATACATTATTAGTATTGTGACAATAATGAATACATTATTAATATTGTGTCAATAATGAATACATTATTAATATTGTTTAAATAATTAATACATTATTAATATTGCTTCAATAATTAATACATTATTAGTATTGTGTCAAAAATTAATACATTTTTAATATTGTTTCAATAATTAAAACATTATTAATATTGTTTCAATAATTAATATAATTTATTCATGAAGAAGATAATATTCAGCTTAAATAAAAAAAAGCAACGGTCGCCACTGGGACTTGAACCCAGATCCTCTAGTCTTACAGGGAACAATACTCTAACAATTGAGCTACCGAGACCTAATTATATTTGGTCATTTTCGTAGATCTCGCATATTAATTTAAGAATTATTATCATTATTTCAATTAATTCCCATATTAATTGAAATTATAATTAATAAAATTATATTTAATAATGGCTGCCATTCTATTTTTACATTTACCGTGCGATTTATAAGCTTCAATAAGTTATTTCTAATAAAATTGAATATGAATTATTCTCAATTTATTGGATTAACTTATTGAAGCTTATAAACTTCATAGTAATATTTAATCGTTGAAGATAATATTAACAAATCTCAAATGAAACATGAAACAGAAAAAGACACAGAAAATATAAAAGGTATAAGTCGCATATGAGAATCGAACCAGGATACAGCTAATGAGACGTGTTTGTTTAACGGTATTCCTATCGATATCATACTTCTAATTTAAGACTTTTGTATTATCCTAAATTAATTCCCATATTATTTATGTGTATCTGTTACATATTTCATTGCTCTGAAGTTGTTAATATTATCTTCAATAATTAAATATCACAATGAGGTTTATAATCTTCAATAAGTTATTCCTAATAAAATTGAATATCAATTATTCTCTTTAATTCCAGCTTCCTACATGAAAGCCTGCCGCAGGTTCGACCCGAAGCTCAACGAGTGCGTGCTGAAGGTGGGCAAGGCTTCTACTAATGTGTTTTCGAAAGGAGACCCTGCCACCAACATCCCCACACTGGACCCATTGAAGGTCAAGCAGATCAAGACGGCGGCCTTCGGATCCAGCAAGGATAGTGGGATTAAAATCCTCTTCACAGATGTGGAGATTGCTGGACTTAAGGATCTGGATCTGAAAAAGATGTCGTGAGTTATAATTTGTAGTACCTCAAATATATTATTTCCTTT
The DNA here is from genome assembly GCA_022606495.2 of Halesus radiatus. Taxonomy (NCBI): domain Eukaryota; kingdom Metazoa; phylum Arthropoda; class Insecta; order Trichoptera; family Limnephilidae; genus Halesus; species Halesus radiatus. The sequence continues at coordinate 95,786 of JAHDVE020006508.1, read as the reverse complement.
GAACGAATGCTTGAATCAAATATTTTATTCAATTTTTTAATTATTAATTATTTTTTTTATTGAGATTTAAAAACCTCATTTTTAATATTTAATTATTGTAGAAAATAATATTATCATAACCTAAATGAAACATGAAAACGTTATTCAATTTTTTAATTATTAATTATTTTTTATTGAGATTTAAATACCTCATTTTTAATATTTAATCACTATAGAAAATAATATTAACACAACTTAAATGAAACAAGAAAACGGAAAAAAACGACAGAAAATAAAAATAACAGAATAATATTAACAAATCTTGAATTTGAGATATCGATGAAGATGACATAAATTGAACTGGTCTCATTAGTTGGTTAAGCGGTTGCCCCGATAGGCAGAGGTCCTGGGTTCGAGTCCCAGATGCGACTGAAAACTTTTTATTTTCGGTCTTATTTTCCGTTTTCATGTTTCATTTAGGTTATGTTAATATTATTTTCTACAATTATTAAATATTTTATTTTGAATCATTGAAAATAATATTAACAACTCTAGAATGAAACATAAAACCGAAAAGACAAAGAAAAGAAAAAAAAAATAACATTAGCAGCTGGGACTTGAACCCAGGACCTCAGGACCCAGGGTCTATCCGGGATCTTGCGCTTTAATCCACTGAGCTACGGCCACCCCAATCCGTCCCGTCATCCTTGTCGGTATCATACTTCGATTTATAAGAACTGTCAAAACCATCTTCAATTAATTATTTCCCATGCTGCTACCTTTTTATAATAATTACAAGATTCTACCCGAATTTATTTGAAATCAATAGGTAGTGTCTCGGATATACGTATCAGATTTTTATTAATATGGGACATCTGTTGATTTGTTCTATATATATTTTTTAATAACTTATTGAAGCTTATAAACCTCATAGTAATATTTAATCATTGAAGATAATATAAACATCTCTAGAATGAAACATAAAACCGAAAAGAAACAGAAAAGAAAAAAAAAAGTAACGGTAGCAGCTGGGACTCGAACCCAGGACCTCATGGTCTGTCCGGGACCTTGCGCTCTAATCCATTAATCATATTGAGGTATGCATTATTGTGCAATTAATGTTTGAAAATGACTTTTTTTCCATCTTACACTGATTAATGTGGTCAAATGAATAAAGAAGCGTATAATTTTCTAAAAAAATTCATGGAAAAAAAGACATTTTGATTAGATATTTGTCCTATTTATTTTTGTGGCAAGTTTTTCTTGGGGTGGGCACAGCTTTTCAGCCTTTATGGACAGCACGCCACTGGTACTTAGTTACTTGAAGGTTAATGTTTTATCGATCTCGACTATCTTAACTATACTTTAGAGCAGATCTATTCCCATTAAACAGTTGAGTAAAAACTTGTGATTTTTTTTTTAAATCCTGAACATTGCAAAATATAAAAATGGCTACCGCCTGAACGAGTAGCAAAAATTCATTAAAAAAATAGCGAGCAAAGCCAGTAATACCAGCAATTGGAAAACAAAAAATGATAATTTTTTTCGCTCTAGATAGGGTGGAAAAATCCTGAACAAAATAAATCCACATTTTTCTTTGATCCATAATTTAGACCGGTTAGTTGTGTCACGTATTGCCCGTCTAAGGAGGTGTGAAATGCCTGTGTTGTGATGGCAATTTACAGGAATGGTTGTTCAGCTAGATTTTGTGTACATTAGAATTAGATGACACAAATTACAATTTAGCGTTTTTTTAAATATTATTTTTAGTATTTAAAATTATGAAGAAAAATAAAGTGTTTCAGAAGATATATTTGAAATAAATAATAAAAGATTATCTTTATAATAATGATTTGGAAACTTTCCTTTTTTTCTGTATAATTTATCAAATTATACTTCAAACGATTTAAAAAATAATAAACAAGAAATATTAATAAAGAAAAAGAAAGTTTTCATAACACCTACACATTTAACACCGGGTATGGCGCCATCCTAGAAGTAAAGTATTCATAAATATGTAGGTTGTTCTTTAATCGATGTTTTGGTAGCATCTTTTCATTTCTGAAATGTCAATTATTGATACGATTCGCAACCATAATAACAGTTTTATGTATAAAGACTTCATCTAAGTGGTCTTTGCAAATTAAATTGTCATTCTAATTATTTCTTTATTTTTTCCCAAAGCACTAAAACCTTATAAATATTATAAAAATGAATATTTAAAATAACTTCTTACACCAACAACCAATAAACCTAGCTCCGCCATCCCTGTTAATATTAATGCGGTTTTGTGGATTTCAATTGCTTCCGTAATTAGACGCGCTCAATGCGATTTAGGTCTTCCCAGTACTTTAGAAACAAATCCTAAGTAATGGCTAAAGGAGGGGGAAGCACTACACCGCATAATATCCCAAAAATTATTCACGAAAATAAATTGTAATAGTAATAGATAAATTTAAAAAGGTATACATTAGAATTAACCTTCAACACAAAAAAAAAAACAAAAAGCATTATTTTTATCGTTAATTGAATAACTGAGTTATGGGATAATTTTAACTTTACAGCAGACGATAAAATAATGCTTACTATTCGTAAAAAAAACTTTTAATCTTGATTTTTATATGATAGTGAATTTTTTTCTCCCTGAAATTATCAATTTATAATATTACGAGATGGAAAGTTTGACTCTTTTCACCGACAGTTAAAAAAAAACAATAAAAAGTGGCGTTGCTGTGATATTGTTTTTATTGTGAAAAATACTCTTTTTTAACTTAAATGATTTTACCATATTGTCAATTGAAAATTATTCTATCTGACTTAGTACTTGCAGAGGGAACGGTAGGAGTGCTACCTCCCCTCCCAGCCCCGCTTCGTAGATTGGAATCAGCCGCCTCATACAGTTCGTTTGTGTGTCAGATTACGTCTGGTTCATAAGCTGGTTTAATAGTAACATTCTCAAAAATTGTGGCTTGAAGGGTTTTACCAATTTACAGTCGATATTATTATGGAATTACTTCATTTGTGTTTAGTTTTGGCGGTTGGTCTGCGATAGTAAAATGACTTATTGCACAACCTACGTAGCATAGTAGTCTACTATTTGTAATTTCGGTTAGACATTTCCAGCTGAGCGAAAAACATATGAAGAGGCATTTGTCATTATATAGGTGCCGCTAGGTCATGATGATATGATGTTTGTTTCAAGTTTTATTTTATTTTTGTGTTTGAAAGAGAGAGTACGAAACCAGTGTGCATGTATTTGTGAATGAATACTTGGGGCAGGTGGATGAGTTTGTATATTTGAGAAGTATGTTTACGAGAGATGGCAAGACTAATAGAGATATTGAAAGAAGGGTGAACTCAGAACTGAACGCGGTTAGCGCTAGCAAAAAATTGTCCAAAGAAGATAAGCTAGTAGTCCACGATGGAGTGCTGATACCAACCCTGATGTATGGCAGTGAGCTATGGAACTTGTAAATGATGAATTAAAGTAGACTGAATGCTCTATAAATTAAATCTCTGAGACTAATGCGTCGTAAAACCATACATGATCGTGTGAAAAATGATGAGATTAAAAAATAATGCAAGTCTGATGTAAACGTAATGAGTAAGATTAGAAAGGGAGGCTTTCATGGTTTGGGCATGTGAACGAAGAAAGGAATGTAAGGAGAGTGTATGACGCGAATGTGAATGGAAGAAGAAGCCGGGAACGCCCGAGGAAGACATGAAACGATCAAGTGAATCAAATACTTGAGTTGTCATGTCAGCAGTCAGAATAACAGAACAGAATGTATGAGACGTTGAATGAATGTGAATGAAGCAAGAAGTGTATGCCAAGATCGAGTTGTTTGGCGGTCCGTCCTCTCTGCATACCCCTGCGGGAAACACCTTATGATTTAAGAAAAAAAGGTTTACTTCATGAAGACAACTCTGATACATTTATTTCCAAATTTTCCAATGTCATTTTTTAACAGACGAAAAATTTCGTATACTGTCAAAAATACGTAATATTATTATTGTTGTAATTGACGGGTTAGTAACTAAGTAGTCCTAAGCGTTGTATTTCCACCCAGATTCAATTTTCTGCTAGCTAAGTCTTCCATCATTACACAAGTATTATATTCCGCTTATAATGGTGGTAGTAACAGGAATTAAAAAAAAAAATGTTTTCGGGTAGTCCGGAATAATGTTTATCATTATTTTATTATTTTATTTTTATTATATGCTCGTACGAAGATGTTAAATTTCACTTTCTTTTCAGAATCGATGTTGCCAAACAGAAATTCAGTGCAAAAGCCATCGTAAACCTGAACATGGTCGCGGACTACGACCTCAGCGGACGTCTCCTGATCTTCCCTCTCGTGGGCAAAGGAAAATCTCGCGTTTCCCTGAGTAAGTATGAAATTCCGTTGGTCATTGATTTTGTATGATTTTGAATGAGTTAGAAAGATTTTATAGTATTGTATGAAGCTGTTCCATCATCAGGGCAAAACACACACTAACTTAACAATATTAAAAAAAATATCTGGCAGAATTAGGTGTTATAGTGGGGGTGGGGGCATGATTAGGAATTAGTAAAGAGTGGGAGGGGTGAAAAGACAAACATTCCATATAAAGTTTAAGTATACATACATAGAATTATTAAAAAATAAAACTGGTAGGCGAATAATTGAATAAGATACATAGACAAATAAAACACAATAAAAAATGAAAATAAAGCCTTTATGGAGCTGTGGCATTTACATTGTGAGGGGTTAATATCTTTCTCCAGTATGCGTCGATGCTGGAGGGTGAACTGATTCCCGGAGCTGTTTATTCTTTCCCCCATTCCTGCTATCATACACATAAACAATAATAATAATATTATTCAAATAAGCTTGTATAATGTTTATGAAAGATAATTCATCTCTCCGAATGTTTACTATTCGCGGCGCCACAGTTTTGAAGCCAAGAAAATAAGGAAGTGATCTTAATTAACAACATTTTTTCGTAATAGCTTTAAATTTTAAAAATAAAGTGGTTACACTAAAAATAACTTTACCATAACAATCCATCGGTTCAACTATTCACGACATGCTTCAAGATAAGACTTGTTAAACTAGTTTGATCAGGTGAGATCCAGTTTAAAAAAAACTGGATGGTGTTTTTTTCTACACACGAGATGTTTATGTCGCCCTTTTATTACAGTTTTTTTTTGTAATCGTCAGGAAATCATTACATGTATACACCTACTATTTGTGTTAAAATTCAAGGTTGTACTCCAGTCGTCGAGCCCTTTTTTTCATTAAGTGTAAACAAACATCATAATACTCAAAACATTATTTCGCCTGTTCAATTTTACGTCAATTTTACGTCAATTTTACGTCAATTTAAGATATTAGTTATTACAAACATTTTAATTTTTAGGGAGATGGGGTAATGGCGAACACCTGACGAAAAAAAAGAAACAAAAAACAGCAGAATAAATCGTGTTCATTAATTTTTATTTTTTTTATTTGGAATCATTTTTTTGTATCCCCTTAGAGATAAAACAACATATTAATTAAAAAAATATACACAAAATTGAATGAAAAACAAAATATTACTTCGTAATATTTGTGTAACTTTCTTACAAAATTGTCCTAATTGATGTTGTATCTACATTTCCGAAATAACTCTTCATACCTTGATAACTTCACAGAAAAATCAATTCTACATTTATTCCAAGTTCAGATATTAGTTAATATAAACATTTTAAAATTTAGGGTAAGTGGGGTAATGGTGGACACCTAAGTAAAAAAGAGAAAAAAAAACTGCAGAACAAATCGTGTACCTAAATAAAAGCATTTTTATTAGGAATCAATTTTTTTGTATCTTCCCTTTGAGATAAACCAACATTTTTTTTTTTAATAAAAATAATATACAAAATTGAATGAAAAACAACATGTCTTCCGTCCGGAATTCCCCTAATCCGAACCCGGGGTGATGGCGAACATCAACGTTTTCTGCATTAGGCAAAACAATACCAATAATAAATCTTCATTGCATACTTTGATTTCGTTTCACATTGTAGTTAGAGAACGGAAAAAACGACAGAAAAAAAAGATTTCAGTTGCATCTGGGACCCCAACTCAGGATCTCTGCGTATCCGGGTTAACCACAAATTCAAGATTTGTCAATATTATTCTCCATTTTGTATATTTCATTATAAAGATAGCTGCCAATAATATGGGATAAAAAATGGAGAATAATATTGATAAATCTTGAATTTGAGATACGATATCGATGAAGATGACATGAATTGAACTGGTCTCATTAGCTAAGTTGGTTAAGCGGTTGCCCCGGATAGGCAGAGGTCCTGGGTTTGAGTCCCAGATGCAACTGAAATCTTTTTATTTTCTATCGTTTTTTTTGAGCTAGTGATGGCATGTTTTACACGTACAAATTTGGGTTCTCCTTAGAATAGTGTTTTTGTGTGTTACTTCTGTGTTTTCCTAGTGTATTTGTTGTGATGATTACGTGAGACGACTAAAGTATTGTTTTTGTAATTTCAGATGACGTGAAGCTTGCTTATACCTTCGACTATGATCTGGTGAAGACAAACGGAGTTGAATTTGCCAAATTCGCCAAGGATGACATCAAATATGAAGTGGGCAAGGCTTCGTTTCAGCTCGACAATCTGTTCAACGGAGATAAAGTTCTAGGTGAGCTGCAAATGTTTAATTATTTACAAATCATATGTAAGTCATAATCCATGCTATTTCTACACCTTGAAGTATTATATAACATTAAAGGTTGTGGGACTGAACAAGTTAACCCTTTCAGACCTAAAATTAAGACTGGCAGTGATAAAAAAAATATTTTATGCTTATAACATCTTGTACAATCTTGGAAAATCAAAATTAAGGGTAAACGAAAAGTAACACGCTTTCACAAACTGCGGTAATTAATTTTTTTTTGTAAATATGTATTATTGTAAAATACACAAGTTTTTTGAATGACTTGGGTTTTAAACTGACAATAATAATTTATTCCATTTCACATTCTATATGTATATCCGTCAACAGAAAAATCATCTCCATATTTAAAAACATTACGTTCTAAAAGTGTTTTTTTTTTCAATACTATTTAAATCAGCGCCATCTTTGAGGTCGTATCACATTTCGTAAACACAAACGTCACCTTACAAAATATAAACATGGCTACCGCCTGAACGAGTAACAAAAGCGCGCAAGCCAGTATTGCCAGCAATTGGACAACGAAAACCGCCAATTTTGATTCGATTTAAGTAGAGATGAAAAAATTATGAAAATCTATACATTTTCAAATATACGTACGGTAAGAACGGGTTAATGAGGTCAATGAGATGAGATAATATTCATGTCAGAACAATGTATGTAGTTCAACCAGCAAGTTTACCTAACAAATTACTAGACTAGCAATAATCTAAACATCAATCACATAATGTAACACACACCTTGTGTAAAGAGTCATTTTGTATTGTGCAAGCAGTCAATACAATATATTTTGCTAGTACAAAATTCACTTTTCAATGAATTACAACAACAACAAGAAAAACATTGCATAAAATGTATGTATATATTTAATTTGCCTAGATAATAAAAGTAGCACATAAAAATGATATTAATACATATATTTTATAATAAAAGAATAATAATTGAGGATGATGTCTTTAAAGCAAATTAAATACTTAATGTAAAAGTTTTTCTCTTTAAAATGTTTAACGGTCAAGAAAATTCTAAATTTTTGAGAACAATGAATTAAAATCAACACACTCTACAAGAAGAAGAAATGAAATAAGACTTCCCTTTCGAAAGAAAACAAAATCGCAAAACTCTTTACTATAGAGAGCCACGAAGATCTAGATTTCAACAAATACCCAACAATATAAAAGAAGAGGAAAATGTTTTGAAATTTAAGAAGGAAGGGACGAAAGACGTAATGTGCAATTTTTAATGTCGTAATTTTTAAAGTTTGATTTGTAATTTTTATTTGTATGTAGATATTATGTTCATATTATGAACGAATACATGTAACCAATGTACACGTGTTCTATTTTAAGTTAAATAAATAAAAAAATATTGACAGTTCTTAGAAGTTTGATACCGATAAAAATAAAGGGATGGATTGGGGTAGCCGTAGCTCAGTTGGCATAGAGCGCAGTTCCGGGACAGACCATGAGATCCTGAGTTCGAAACCCAGCTGCTACCGTTTTCTTTTTATTTTCTGTATCTTTTCGGTTTCGTGTTTCGATTTGGGAGTTGTTAATATTATCTTCAATGATTAAAAACTCATTAATTAATTTTTTTATTGCATTCGTTTTAGGTAAAACTACAAATTCCCTTCTAAACGAGAACTGGAAAGACGTTCTTGGAGAGCTGGCGCCACCTGTTGTCAACGCTATCAAGGACGGCTTCAAAAAAGCCACTGAGGCCTTCCTGGCTCAAGTACCCTATGATGAGCTCCTTCTCATCCCATAAACTGCTACCTTGAAATTGTGGATACTGTAAATAATTATTTCGTTCACTAGCCACATTGTTACTCTTAGTAGATAACGGGGAGAGCACCGTATTACGCGCTGTTACGCGTAGCTCGGGTAATGTCAAAATGTTCAGACCTGTCGGCTGGCGGCCGTGAGGTTGGTCGCCAGTGTTGCCTAAATTGAGATAATAAAGTAGCTAATGAATAAAACAACTATTAACAGTAGGTACTCGCTACAAAACTATAGTATTACGCCTTACTTATAAAACTAAAAATTCTGCAGTATATGGACACAAAAAATGGCTATGATATTTGAGGTAATATTTTTTGTCGCAAAACACATAATATTTGTGTAACTTTATTAGAAAAAAATGTTCTTATGATGATCACTTCAGATGGAAAAATTCTGTTGACTAATTATATAAATGCATTATTAACGAAAACATATTGAAGAACTTCAGAAACTGGTTTGAAATATGCTTGTCGTCTAAAAACATAGCGTATTTTCTAGTGTGCCATTGCCAAAAACTGGAGGCATATTCTGTTTTTTTTTTTACGAAATATTCCTTATCTTTTTACTTACCATACAGCTTTCCAACTGAACTTAGCAGGCTAATAACCCTGTGATTTCCACATTCCATACGTGACCCTTGAGGCATGATCACAGCCCTTCTCCAATCTAATAGGGTGTAACCCTCCTGTCTTGCTTAACTGCGGTTCTGGTTCTCTCGGGTGACAGCTGTCATTCAGCGGACGAAATTTTTTAAAAATATCGATATTTGTGTAGTTTTAACGACAACAAAAAACTCAAGTATTGACTTCAAACATTATTAATGAGTCATTTGTCGCATAATAATGCTGCTAAATGAACAACATTAACGAAATTGAGATGTTTGTAAAGCACCTATGCCAAAAACCCGAAATGTCAGATAAAAGTGATTTAAATTCTAAAAATTATAATAAATTACACATGTAAAGTAAGTAATAGTAAACTACATGTATCATACACCTATAATTTTAAGTAACACTGTGATAATTAGACCACAAACTTCTTTAAAAATGTATTGTTACTTATATGTAATCGGAATCGCAGTTAAGCAAAACGTTTTTTAGCATAAGGAAAAGGATAAGAAATTTTCCCTAAAAAGAACAAGAATAGGCTTCTTGTTCGGGTTGTATTTTTCGTCAATTTTGTGTCAATTTCCAACTGTGATAAATACTGATATTATGTCGTGTCCAGATGTTAGCAACATAACATGAAATGCAACGAAGGTTTAAACAAATTATCATAGTTTGTATATCGCAGCCCGCACGTGTGCACCGTGTCTTTGAGGATGCTGTGTGGAGGCTCTTTTTGAGGAGAGGAACTGTTGAACTCAAGAACTTGTCGTAAAAACGACCCATTCTCATGTCAACCGTGTACAAATATTGCTCTTTCCTCAGAGCGTCTTCCATTGATATACCGCTAGAACAAGGACAGCATTCCCACCTGACGCCCGTGCTCTAAAAATTGGAATCCGTTTGTTAAAATAACGGAATCTATCAAATGGACCGCCCGTTTCTGTACGCAATCAAGGTTTTTTCGGGTATTTTTGGGCTCCAAAAGGTGGCTGCCAAATTCAACAGTGAATTCGCACTTGCATGTTGTGTTGTTAATATCTACACCGGCTTTATGTTACACTTAAGATACGAAAATAAAATAAAAAAACTTAAAAATACTTTCTGCTGAGTTTAATATCTTGAAGGGTTCCAAACCCTTCACTCTATTTTGTCAGATCCAATAAAATATTAAAACTACAAATCAAATTGCATACTTTATGTTTAAATAATGTCGAACATAATTTAAAATTGAACTATATAACTAATTAATCATCATGCCGTTTCGCCGCAGGGGTAGGCAGAGAGGATTGACCGCCACACAACTCTGTCTTGTCATACAGTACTCGCTTCATTCACATTCTTTCATCGAATAAACATACTCTTCTGACTCTGTTATATTGATATGGCCCGACCCAAGTGTGCCTTGCGTGTCTTCCTCGAGCGTCGCCGACTTCTTCTACCGTTCACTTTTGCGTCATATATTCTCAATACACTCCTCTCTTCTTGCCAATACTATATTCGTATAAACACCCCTTTCTTAATCCTAGATGCTTTACGCTTACATCAGCTTTGCATTCTTTCCGGATCTTCACATTTTTAACACGGTCATACATGATTCAACTACGCATACGCTTTAGGGATCTCATTTCTACAGCATTCAGTCTACTTTCGTTCTCCTTGAAAATTAATGCTAGATTGTGAATTGCTCAGAATCTCTGTTCAGGTACTATAATTACATAATGGAAAAAAAAGTATTTTCGTGCAATTTTAAAAATAATTGAAATCGTTTAAAAGAACGTCTACAAGAAATATTATTATATGCACGCCACGTTTTATTGCATAGATTTTCAATAAGCCGTACATGGCGATCAAATAAATTTATTTCAATTTTTTTGTATGACCTTTGCAAGCCTCAAGATCAAGTATGTTTACTAATTTACCACAGAGGTTATCAAGTCATCACGATTATACTATTTTCTCTATAAATAAAAATGAATGTTTGTATGTCTGTCCTCTGGAATTACTGGACCGGTTTCGCTTGAAATAGCACAGTTTGTTTTTATTAGTGCCGGGGAGGTTTAGAGAGTAGTTTGAATGAAATCCAATATGTAAAATTGTTGCTATAACGTTTTAAAATTAGTATGAAAAACATAGAACCCGCTATGTTGTATTGAAGTTAACCCATAAATATACCGCTCTCGTTAGCCACAGATTACATATTCAAAAGAAAGTTTATTTGGGCAGAATATAAAAAAAAGGAAAACGCAAGTAGGTAGCTCTACTTAAGAACTTTATTATTTAGATAAATGTGTTTTGAAAAAAATAAAAGTTGGGAATGAAATAAAATTTTCAAATAAATGTTTCTTTATATTTTCATATGAAGCGGTAACTTTTTGATGTGCTATTATAATTTAAAAATAAAACAATAACTTTGTTTACATCATTTTTATTTGTTATATACTTTTGCCGACCGGGTTTCGCTACTACCGTAGCTTCTTCAGGGCAGTATATGACTAAACTAGGAACTAAAATACACATGTGTTATAGATTGATAAAAACGGGCGAGTGAAGGGCCAAGGGTGAGAGGGGAGCAGGTATCGGACCGGGATGGCCATGTATTTCGTTGATTGGGAATAGTTTAAGAATCGGACATTTATTTAAATTTATTTGATTATTAATAAGTCTACTATTAATGTTTTTGGCTTTCCTTATTACTAATGCTTCTAAGTTATCTAGTCTAATTCCTATTCCATTTTTATGTAGTAAACTAGTTCCTGTATTTTTATTGAATGTGTGGTCTGTTTCTAAGAGGTGGTTGGCAAATTCCGAGAACCCATTATTATTGAGACATCTTAAGTGTTCTTTTACCCGGATATTAACATTACGCGACGTTTTGCCTACATAAAACGCGGAGCAATCGTTGCATTGAAGTGAATAAATGCGCGAGTGGCCTAAAATATCGTCTTTATCATTACCATTAATTAAAATTTTACTTTAAAAACCTCGCAATTTCGTTAAATCAGTTAATTTAATAGCTTTATTATGCGACAAAAAACTCACTAATAATATTTAAAATCAGTACTTACGATAGTATTAAGTTTTTCATTCGCTGAAAGACAGCTGTCATCCGAAAGAACCGGAACCGGAGTTAAACAATGGTAAGAACAATGTCTTATTCTTAAAAGGAATCGGATTCGGCCTCCCGGACTGCAAATACAAAATCTTCTGCTCATTATGTGTGCCACCTAAAATAACACGCTAAGCAAATCTTTTTTTTAAAGGGGGCTTATGATGAAAACAAAATGTTTAAAATGCAAAACTTTATTCATTTATCTCATCTTCATAGATCCCAAAAATACACACTTTGCAGGTTGTAAACTCAAGAAATACTCCAAATGATTTATTTATGAATTCCAACGGGTAATTGAGAAAATGTACATGGTTTCAAAAGACAATAATTTTCAAACTGTAATCTTTTAAACTCTATGTGAAATACGTAGTATTGTAATTTTAGATAAAACGTAAAAAAAAATCTTTCATTCGGTTTCAAATTGCACCTATTTTCAGACATTTTGGAATGTATTTCACAGAAATTAAAGATCATGGTCGGAGGATTTTTGTCCTTTTAAAACATTATACATTTTCCTAATTACCCGTAAAGAATTTAAAGATATTCAATTTTTAATTATTAATTATTTTTATTGAGATTTAAAAACCTCATTTTAATATTTAATCATCATAGAAAATAATATTAACACAACCCAAATGAAACATGAAAACGGAAAAAAACGACAGAAAGCCAAAAGATTTCAGTCGCATCTGGGACTCGAACCCAGGACCTCTGCCTATCATGGGCAACCGCTTGAACTGGGTTCATTAGCTAAGTTGGTTAAGCGGTGGCCCCGGATAGGCAGAGGTCCTGGGTTCGAGTCCCAGATGCGACTAAAATCTTTTTATTTTCTGTCGTTTTTTTTCCGTTTTCATGTTTCATTTTGGTTATGTTAATATTATTTTCTACAATGATTCAATTTAAAGATAAATAAAAGAGACCTGCAAAGTGATCTTCGAGGCCTTTTTGAGTGCTGGCCCTTAATTTACTTTTCTACAACCCAATATTCACGGTAATAATAGTTCATCATAAGGCACTTGGGATAAAAATATGTTGACTGCATTCGAAAAGGCTTCTTTCATTACGGCTACTAACGGAGGCGATAGGTGGGCCACCACGTCCCGCCAATAGTCGTTCAGCAGATTGTTCGCAGTACCAGCTGAAAAGGAACAGTAAAGGGAAATTAGAATAAAAAAGATTTACGTTAAATAACATAATTACCATCACCATCCAAACTCCTGGCCGCTTCTGCAAAACAACTCCAATCCGGTTTCATGTTTTTTCTCTCCACTTCTTTATTCTTAAGGATGCCGTATTCGTCACCACACCATTAAGGGCCGCTATATCAGTAAGTCGTCATCCTTGCTAGGTACATAAATCATTACTAAAATCTAAGCTTGCTAATTCGGCCGCTTAAGCCTTGCTAAGCCGCTAATTGAAACTAGTTCCGGCGCTAGTAACAAATTTCATATGTCAATTTTGAGATTTATGTAAGTAATTGCATCCATCAGTATGCATCGATGGTTCATCGACCAATGAGGAATGTCAATGATTTTAATTGATAAATGATGATTTTCAACTTAAAACAGCTTAAAGTGGGATTTTTAAAGATGCAATGCGAGAACATAGGTTATTTTCAACGGTTAGTTCGTCATAATTTAATGAATAATTTACTGATTCCAGCAAAATTTACAATTAGGTTTCTCGCATATGGAACATGGTAATTGGCGTGCGGGACTTCATCAAAATCAACTTATAATGATACCCGCGTAAAAATAAACAGCGGTCGTTGACATTTTCAAACATCGAGATGGCAATTTAATTTTGCAAAGAAAGGGGAAACACGTTCCTTTATGCAAATCATAGACAGAAGTGCAATATTGGTAATTCCTATGATTAGGACCCATTTACGGATTTGTGCTAAGCTCATAAAATCCTAGGGCCTAACCACGTTTCATGTTTAGGCCTCCCAACACTCCAATCCTGCACACTATGCATAGAGAAGCCCCTTAGGCCAGGTATTTCAGTAATTATTATTAGTGGTATCAGTTCGCTTATCTTGTTAGGGTTCGTACTAGAGAGCAACTTGACGAACGTAAATTTCTCCCAAAGCTAGCTCAAAGAGCAACTGAAATTCCGGGCCTTAGTGGATGTATACCTTCCATCCTGCCCAACCTATTCATAAATGCGGCAATTTGAAAAAAAAATGTAATTTGGAATTCAAACACAACTGTATTTAATTTAATGCATTTTAAACACCCGAGCAAATCCAACTCTCATTCTCTTCTTCGGGTTAAGCGCACATCATGTAAAACAATCACGTCCTCGTACGTCGGCAGTCGGCGAGAGAGTGCAGAATAGAATTACCGTTTATGCATAATATATTATGCAATATTTAGCATTTACAGTAGCGACCACAGAAATGTGGTCAGCCTTAAAATTTCAGTTTATTTGTAATAATATATCGGATGTCGGTGTGATTTATTGATATGTTTTCACTTGAAATCATAAAGAAACATCTTTTAAAAAGGTTTGCTTTGTTTCCGCATTTTCCAAGTTACAAATTAGAGAGCGAAAACTGTAAGTATTTTCTTTCTGATAGTGTATTACTTAATAAACATAAACATTAATTAAAACAAAAAAACAACTATTCACATTTTTTAAGGCCAAGGAATTCATGAAAAGTGAGAAACTACCACGATATTGGGCCGCAAACAAATCTGACCTGAACCTCATTGTTAACCTGTGACATAAAACGGCCACTGAAAAAAATATATCGATTCCTTTGTCAAAGAAGGACATTGGAGAATAATTTGAAATGTGTGGTATGAGAATTTTACAAAATATTAAATAAATAAAATATGGTGAAATTCGTAATGAAGAACGTAATGAAGCAGTTATTAAAAATAAAGAAGGAACGACAAAGTATTTTTTTTAAATATAAATCTCAGTGTTACCTTACTAAAAATATGCAATGTAATTTTTTTTTAAAACCCGTAGGTGTAAAAATATTTGAGTAAATGTAAATTTTTGCGAGATTTTTTAAAAATTTTAATTAAATTTTTTAATTTTTTTTAATTTGTGCTATATTTTTTAGGTTAAAAATTTATTATAGATCCATTAAAGGTGTTTCTTCATGGTATCAAATGAAAACATATCAATACGTCACAATGACATCCGGTACATTATAAATAAATTTATATTTTTAGGCTGAACACATTTCTGTGCCCGCTACTGTACATAAGAATCACGATTTTAGTCACCTTGATATTTTTAGAATGATTTCTGGGAGATATAAAGCGTACACTGGTGACGTATTTATAATTTTTGAAACACTTAAATATTAATGAAGACTTGAATAATAAAAATAAAAATATTTATTAGTCAGTTAATCAACACAGTAAACTGGAATAAATCTTTTCATGTCATAGCTGACAATACTCACAGAACAAATTAATGCCATAGAACAAGTTATCCATGTGGAAACTGGCAAATCCAATGTCAACCTCCAGTTGGTCTTTGGTAAAATTCATGTAGTTTTGTCCGTCTTTTTCCTTAACGATTTCATATTCAGCATCATAAGAGACGTTGACATCACCTTGGAGAAAGCAAACAATTAATTGATTTTAAGTGATTGACCATCACCGAGGTGAGCACACATAAATATTATTAATTGGTTTCCTAAATTTTGTAACTTGCTTCGTCGGTGCTTATTTCCTAGTTTTGTCGTCTCATTCAAAACTAAACGATCTACCAATGTTTTTTTATGAAACAATTTCGTCTTCCAGTACGACAGTATTAGATGGTGAGAGATAATACGTATACAGTAAATATATAGTTGTGTATGTATGAGTAGAATTATGCAGACAGAATAAAAACTTTTTTTTGTTGTTAAATTTAGAATGGTTTTGAGTTTGGTAGAGTTATGAATAGTTTTCGTTTTAAGGCGATGCTCACGAGATAATACAAAATCATGTCTTTTTGGTTTTGATAATTTTATCGCCTGGAAATATTATAAAAATCTTAATTAAATACTGCGGGTAGAGCACATCTTGGTCCTTTGCTTTAATAGACATTTTTTGATAAATCTTTTTATAAGCCTAGAAAAAAAAATAGAGCATCAGGCCTATAAAAAATGCTTTGAAGTGTAAAATCTTTTACTTGTAAACCTCTTTTCTGACATGGTTTTATTGTGCAATGTGGAAACTTAGTTTCTTTACAGTATGATCGGAAAATATTTTAATATTTGTGCTTGAACTTCACAAAACAAAAATAAAAAACTTATTTTTGCATAAATCCGCCATCTGCGGAAGTAGTCTGTGGTTTCGTTCGAATTTCACGAATTGGATCAAATCATTTTAAAAAGCGCACGTTTGACTGTATTTGCGCATACCGAGAGTGGTTAAAATTGATTTGAAATAGTTTGAAACACCCGCCCACAATCGCCTTTTACACCGCAGAAGTCCTACGACACAGTACATCACAACAAACCAAGAATATCTTTAAGATGATCATATTAAAAACTCATAGATAAGTTGTATGTTCTGTGGAAACACAGAAATTGATTTTAGGATATTACAATAGATGTCAGTCCAGTATACGATCAAACGGAGAATTTATTTATGTAAACTAGTACTGGTTATTTTCTCTCTATTCTAATAAAAGCCGCTAGCAATAATTAGTCCGTCCCGCTAGACCGTCGGACGGGAATATTTGGGTGTAGATAAATTGTTACTCGGTAAACATTTATTTCGCTCCGTATTGTTAATAAATTTAAAATCTTAGTAAAAGTCACTCGTCATCTTGAAGAGACCTTTCTCAAAATAAGCCTCCAAACCATCACAAGTTTGAAATTAAAAGGCGAAATTTATAACAGATTATATTGTACATATTTAAGTATTTTGTCTTTTTAATATTTGAAGTAGGTACTGACTCAGGGTAACGTTTGAGGCTCCACTTCCGCGAAGAGGAAGGAACAGGAAGTAACCGGTCATTTGATAGTTCGAAGAGATCATAATTTGACCTTCTAAAGTGGCAAAAATTTTCCTGGTTTTCTGGTTAATCCTAGAACAAAAAAGAATTAACACAATTTTATCGGTCCTTCTGCAGCTAACAAGTTTGCGGAGTTGAATATTGTACACATCAGCAATTAAAGCCGTCAACAAATATCTTTGCCAAATGACTACAATTAATTAAAATTGCTTTAGGTACATATATAATCCAAGGCAACTATATCAGGAAAGCAAAAAGCTTTATTCTATATACGAGTATAATAAAAGTAATTACAACCCGATTTCACCCGGATAATTTTTTCTGTGAAGAAATATTTAGATGAAGCTAAGAATATATAGATAATATTATTTTATTTCTTGCATGAAATAGATAAATCAAAGTTTCGTAGCTCATGATCGAATTGATTTACTTAATAAAGTTGCATTAGCCTACGTATGACGGCATATCTGTGCAATTTTCATTACGCCAGAATTCACGGCCCGCGAGTTTTTAGGGAGATATGCAAACAGATTTTTTTAACTTTATTATTAAAATCTTGGTTGTATAGCAACTTGATATCTGATGTATTTACGCTATTTGGCTCTTTCTTACATTGTCTATTGAATAAATATGATGGTCTCCTTGATTGTTTATCTCCTTGATAGCTGTGGGTATCTTTAAAAGTATTTAAGTTTTACTATTATATTAAACTGTACTGCTGTTTTTTTAATTTTTTTTTATTTCTCAATTTGTTTAATACTTGCTGATATTTCGTTATTTTTATTATATTATTTAAATCGATATTATTTAATTGGTCTCTAGTATCTCTATAACAAAACTGTTATGCTGTTTTCATTTTTTTTTCGAACTTGTGTACATTGATCACAATATGCATGCATCTATATTGTTCTAATTTTGGGCTACATTTGTATAATGATTGTTATTTACTGTTGCATTTTATAATATTGTTGAACTAAACTCCCGCTGACAAGCCACTTGCAGTGGCTTAGTGGGTACAAGTTCCCACTGTATGTAATTAATAGGATACAATAAAATCAATAAATTAAAAAAAGACAGTTAATTTTGGAAAATCTTTTACGTCTCCAGGAAAATCTGATATCGAAATACCGAGAAACTTCGTACATTCGGTGGGTATCTTATATTTGTAAATTAATTAAAAGTATTGGTAAATTCTTCTTGGTTTTTCAAAATGTGCCTTTATTACATGCAAAAAGTAGTTCTGTAATATTATTAGGTGGTTTATTTAAAGACCCTTAGGTAAGTAAAAAATTCTTACCCCACATCCTTGACCCTCATCCCTCCCAGACCAGTCACCACGCTGTCGGAGAAAAGTATCTTCATCCCTGTGAACCTCTGGGTCTCGAAGGTGGCCGTCTTGATTTCCTTTACCTCCAGCGGGTCCAGCTGCGGGAGTCCTCTCACAGGGTCGCCCCGTGCAAATATCGCAGAGGACTGCCTGGCTTGTTTCAGAGCACATTCGTTCAGGTTAGGATCTGTGCGGTGACAAGCTTTTAGATATTTGGCTGAAAGGAGAAGAAAAATACCATAAACACTTGAAAATATGGGTTAAATATTTTATTGCCCTTAAACCCAAGTCTCCGCATTTAGAATGTCAATGTACACATCACAAACTTCCCTTGAAAACTTAAAGTTTGCATGTTGTTATTTTTTTAAGATAACCTCTATTCAGATGTCTAGTTGAAAATGTAATTATACTCGATAGAAAAAAATCGCAAAGTATGCTCCGAAAATGTAAATATCGCGCGTGGTTCTGCTATTTAACATTTTACCATATACGTATGAAAAATCACAGCGTTTCTTAAAATGCTACTTAAATCAATAATCTTAAGATTTTTGTTCTATTCTAAATATGCCTTGTTTTATAAAATATTTTTAAGATGATTACGCCCTTAACGTTTTTTTTTATATTAGCGTGCTCCCTCTCTCTTTCGTCTTAACATATTTTCTATATATATATGTGTGCGAATAAACCGTGCTCTCTGCTATACACGCATAAATACGTGCGTTCATTGTTATAGAACATGTTTAATTCTGATCGCTATAAACGCACGAATTTGACGTTCACATGACCTAGTTGTCGGTCACGTGACCACTTCGCCTCGTCTGACACCTTAAATCGCTAGTCGTTAGGTATTGAATGTTTTTTGTTTTTTCATGTATTTTTTGACAAGCGAGACATTTCCTGAATTGAGAATATCCGCCTAATTAACGACCGAGGTATTTATTGGCCCTAGACCCGGAGAAAGCCGTTTCAAAAATATTGTTTTAAATTGACGTTTGCACTTGATTTCCTAATGAAAATATTCTCACTACCTTCCCATTCTGAATGGAAACGATGTGAAGAATTGCTTTAGCTATGTTTGTTCCAGGTGTGAATAGCCTAGCAATTCTCAACGTTCCTTTTTCTTCTCCAGCATCTATCAACTTACCGCCATCTCATAACAATAAAAATATTTTGTCATACTATGTACTTCGATTAAACGAGGCTTTATGAAATAAGAGAAAAATCGTGTTTACATATTGTGTGAGCAGAGACTTCTGGGATGCAGGTATGATATACTTATATGTTATTATAAGATTGAAATGATTGTCGGAAAAGGCAATAGAGGAAAACGAAGATAAAAATACGAATATCGAGAAATTTTGTGCTGGCCATTATCGATAATGCGCCCAAATACTTATCGAAAACAATAAATAAATTAAAAAAGGGATTTATCGACCTTAGATCAGATGGTAAATAATATTAAAGAATACTTACGAAGACCTTGACCATGAATAGTTTGAAAATAACTACAATAAACTGCCAACAAAAATATGACTGCCAATGATAGACGAATAGAAACAAATGAAAACATCGTCAATTGAGAAGATTAATGATTTAAAAAAAAATTCTGTTGATTAAAACATCAAAAGTAAAAAAGAAACGATAGAGTTCAGAATTCTCGTCGATTACATATCAATTAATTAGTAAATTAACACCGTGTATATGAAATAGATCTGGCACATGCAGGTGCTTTTGAATCCTATTTATATGAGTAATGCATTTTTTTTATCTAATTCTAAATAAATAGAATTCTATTCTACTGATATGGAAAACGAATTAATTGAGATGTAATTTTTTAAGCAAACAATTAGGTGTTTCTGACAGGATTGTCACATATTTTAGATCTGATTTAAAAAAATGGTCTTTGATGGTTCAACTTTTACTAAATTAAGTGGTAGGTACAAAAATAGGTTTTCAAAATGATACTTTAATATAATAATAATAACGTTTTATTATATTCTTTTTTATAACAAAATAACAAATAATGCATTTACAAAATATGAAATTATATTATATAAAATTAATGTGTTTTAAGTGCAGTTGAGTGGTTTAGGTGTTAGTCTATATTCGGTGTTAATATATTTTCTATTTCAGATCTCGCTATGTAACGTATCGAGTGTTTTATTCGATTTTTAAATTTATTATGGTTGTTGTGATTTTTAAAGGATAGTGGGATTTTGTTGTAGAGTTTAGTACCATAGCATAAGAAAAAATTTTGTCCAAGTTTGTGGTTAGTTTTTGTATGTGTTTTTACTCTGAGATCTAGTGTTTCTAACATGTGTGATTGTTGTTATTTCCTATATTTGGTTGTTATGATCCTCGGCATACTGTAATTTATTTATTCGGCATGGTGTATAATTTGTTTTATTTTTCTTTACATTCAGTTCACCTTCTTGAAATATTATAATTTTTTCCAATAGCATAAGAAACAACCACGTCCTTTAAAATGTGTTGTTGTTTCACCCGTCGTATGTCTCAATTAAGTAAGGGATGAGTAATAACAATTACCACAACAGGTATTCGATATAAATATATTTTTTATTCTAGGCTAAGCGGTGGTTTACGTGTGGCTTAGATTTATGTCATTAAACGGTCTAAGTCAAACCTGAAAGACGTACCGGTATATCCTTATTGGTAAGGAAATAATGTACTTGCTAAAAAGAGCTATTTTTGGATCGAAATTAATGTTGGGTTGTTTTAGGGAATTTAAACGTTTCGTCAAAATTTCAAATATAATATTCAAGTTCTGTGAAAGTTCTATTCAAGTTCTATTATTATTACATCTAGTGCCAATGGTTTCGCAAGGCTTGAATAATAACAGAACTTGAATAGAACTTTCACAGAACTTGAATATTAAATTTGAAATTTTGATGAATCCTTTAAGTTTCTCGAAATAACCCTCACTAAAAGAGTTTACAGGAAATTCTTTAGGTGGGAATGCAGAAAATAATTTAATATATGTACTTTAATATTTTAAATCAAATCACGACGATTCAGACTCCCTATCCCCAGGCTATAACAATATAAGTACATAATATGGTTAATCTGTACATATGCGGGCTCAATAATATAAAGTAATGCTGACAAATAACATTACCTATGTAGTTACGTGCGTAATAATGTCACTATCGCAGTGTCATTAACTTAAATGGGGAATGAGGATCCATGGTATGCTTTAATAATAATAATAATAATATTTTCTTATTTAATTTCTAATACATTACAAATATATAATATTTAATGGATATGAGAAATTACACGTACCTACTTAATATTTGTAAGACAAAAATATTTTGAAAATTTTCATTTTTTTTTTTTTTTACAGTTACTCCACACAGGAGACCAAGGAGGAAATAATTTCCCTCAAGGACTATATCATCTTTGGGGATGCTGTGTGGAGGATCTTTTAGAGGATAGGAAGGAGTGAACTTGGGTCTTGAAGAGACCCATGTTATAGGATGGAGGAAACACAGAGGCCGGCATATCATTCCACAGCTGAGCTGTTGAACACAAGAACGAGTCGTAGAAGCGACCCGTTCTCATGTGACAAATGTCAACCGTGTGCAAATGTTGGGCGCGCGTTTGGCGTGTTTTCCGACTATGCACCGATGCCGAAGGGATCAATGACGCTAGTTCCTCGGAGCATCTTCCATTAAAATACCGGTAGAACAAGTACAGCATTCCCACCCGACGTCTGTGCTCTTTCATGTACAAGAAAAAGAAATAAACTAAAAATAAAAAATAAATTCAGATATATTTAAAAAAAATAAAAAATAATAATAAATTAAAAATAATAAAATTAAAAAATTCAAGCAGTGGTGAAGATCGCGTCAATGAGAAGAGATTCTTTCAAGAATCAATAGAATTTCCCTTTTGAATCTCTCCTCACTGACGCAAAATATGTCGATATCCTGTGAGATTTTGTTCAGGAGCAATATACTCCTCCCCACCGGGAGAACCATTTGCAGGTAGGTCCTACAGGTAGGAAGATAGAATAATCTATGACGACGCTGTCTTAGATAGTCATCAGGAACATACAGACTAATGCGTTCCAAAATAGCTGAATTCTCTATAGATCCTCGCAGGAGTCTAAAAAAGTGGGTAGCGGCATACCCCTCTCTTCTGAGCTTCAGGGAGTGAAATCCAAGCATACCCAGAAGAAAATTAGTTGGATAAAGCCACGGATAGAGTCCGTACTCCCTCATGTAAAGAAATTACAAAAAAATTTTCTGAACCCTCTCTAACATGAGGGAGCACCCCATCTCGTGAGGATTCCAAATACCCGACCCACTCTTCAGCCTACTACGGACTAAAGAGAAGTAAAATATTCTAAGAGTACAGGTATCCCGAAAAACCCTTACGGTCCGAATGACAAATCTTAACATTTTTAATGCAGATTGACATTCCCCTTCGATATGAACACGAAACGTAAGTTTACTTTCATACACGATTCCAAGATCCTTTATAGTAGAAACACGTTTGAGATTATGACTGAGCATAGTATATCTGTGGTAGGTGAGACTAAATGCTCTGGTGAAAGACAGGACTACGCATTTTGAGATATTGAAATGAAGCTAATTTCGTAGGATCCATTCAGAGATGTTATCAATGTCAGAATGAAGACGTAGGCAATACAAAATATTTCTAATCAGTAGAAATAATTTGAGATCGTCAGCGAAAAGGAGAAAGCGAGAAAAACGGATGACTTGAGCAGTTATGTCATTAATGAAAATAGAGAAGAGAAGAGGCCCTAGGATTGACCCTTGGGGAACCCCTGAAAAAACAAGAAAATCAGCTGATTGAAAAATTCCGTGTGTGACAAATTACTTCCGGTTTTTGAGGTAACTTCTAAAAAACTTTAGCATACGAAGGGAGAAACCCATTTGGGCAAGTTTTGTTAGTAAGATATCGCGATTCACGGTATCAAAGGCTTTGGAGAAATCATTATACGAACACTCTACTTGGTATCTTCGTAATGACTAATTACTCACTGGAGACCAAGAAAAGTTGGCATTATTTTTGGCGAAATTCTCTTTTTTTTTGTAAGTATTGTTATTTTTCAGCAAAAACGGTGCTGTGTTCCTTTATTGTTATTGTGTTTAATTCGTAGAACTCCAATTGATTTATGTTTTAATTTAACGAAAATAAATGTAATAATGTTATTATCAAATTCCGCAAGCATTTTAGTTATTATTATTATGACAGCTATTTCGGCGTTCAGAGCCATAAACTGTTTGAAAATGGCTTTGAACACCGAAACATCTGTCACAATAATAATAACTAAAATACTTGCAGAACTTAATAATAACATTATTAAATTTATTATTAAAATCAAAAAAGGTATAATTAACGCTGCCTTTTTAATAATAATAATAATTGGATTACTTCTATAGCGCCGTTTTCGTGAGAAAACCACCTCTTTTGTCATGAAGATAGCTGCGTTCCATTTAGACATTAATATGTCTAAATGATATCGAAAAACTAAGTTTACTGTCATTATTACCTCTTTAAATATATTATATTTTCATAAAAGACATCCTCACTGGGGTATTGATGTGAAGCTGAATAGATGGGGAAGAGAAATAGGGAAGTTGGGAAGTGTCTGGATGTACTCAAACACCTACACAAACAAGAAGACATACCCATATTAAAAGAAAATACCTACAAACTCACCACCAAATTCTACAACACTTTAAACCGGGATAATCCGCTTATCAAAGGGTTGGGCAATTACAACTCGCCGCAGGATCTCGCATTTCACTACAAACATTGGATGCCAAAACATCTCATCCTTAAGTTCGATGAGGACGATCACGGCGGCAGCATCAGCAGCAGTGAAGAAAATAATTAATAATTAACATATACTCTTTCTCAACTTCTTCGTTTTTTTACGAATTTAGGACCTCATAAATTCAAGAGATTGCAGCCGATGAATGAAAAAATGTTTTTTTCCAAACTTTTTCCACAGAACTAGGGTAGCAG
This sequence comes from Halesus radiatus, assembly GCA_022606495.2. NCBI lineage: Eukaryota > Metazoa > Arthropoda > Insecta > Trichoptera > Limnephilidae > Halesus > Halesus radiatus. The sequence goes on along the minus strand of JAHDVE020006508.1, from coordinate 71,280 downwards.
AATGCGGAGAGAATGCAGCCTACAAATAAAACATTTAACATCAGTATTTAATATTTAAAATCATAAAGATAAAACTAAGAAAATAGATCAGAACGAAATGTTTGATTTTTCTCTTTTTCTTTGTTTAGGGTTTTTTTATCCAGTTAAGATCTTTTCCCTAAAAATACATGTAACGTAAAATAAATTCAGTCAAGTAAATAAAACCACCAGATGGTGATAGTAATAAGGCCAAAGTGCCGCAGTACTAGTCAGGTAGTAAAATGAGGGGTATTTCTATAAGCCCCAGCTAGTTAGTTTAGGATTACGAAAGAATCTATAAAAACAAAAACAAAAAATAGTTTCGATTCTGAGTGGTGGTCGTCCACTAGGGCGATTCTTAGTACCACTTTGGAACGTGCAGTAGTCTTTTATAAGAATATGTGAAATAACACATACATTAAATGTATGTACAGGTGCATTAAAAACCCATACTGATCAATAACTTGAATACCTTATTAAACAATGGATTATGGATGAAAATTTAATTTACTAGAAGATGATAATATACTGTAATGCCGATATACATAGCCAGCAATGGAATACAATTAACAGCCTTAAATTAGAAGAAGAAGAAAGATTCCGGCCGAAAAGGCGGGAATGATTTCACGGGCACTTTCGCCTACCCCTCGCTCGAGTGCGGAAAGATGTAATACATTCTTATATGACTTGAAGTTGTGCTAAAATCGCCAATAAACAGTTATATACACATTTACAGACTATTATTTGACATTCCCTGCATAACAAACCAATTAAAGTGTTACAATACATTAATGTATTTCTAGCTGATGTGTACCGGGCCTTGCTGAGGATTTATTTTTATTTTTAGTAAAGTTATGAAGTTGTGAATTCTTGCTTGTCGTTTGAGTGCCATAATTGATTTGACAGCGAAAATAACTATCTCTAAACAAAGAAACATTAATTTGAATATTTTATATCATTCCAAACATTTATTTTTTCAAAACATATCAAAATAATAAAGTTCTTAAGTAGGTACCTAAGTAGGTGTTTTCCACTTTGAAAATATTCTACACAAAGAAACCTTCTTCTTCTGAATATGTAATCTGTGGCTAACCAGAGTGGTATATCTACAGGCTAACCTCAATACAAGATGGCGGGTTCAATGTTTTTCATACTAATTTTAAAACGTTGTAGCAACAGTTTTACATATTGTATTTCATTCAAATTACTCTCTAAACCTTCCCAACACTAATAAGAACAAACTGTACTATCTTCAGCGAAACCGGTCTAGTAATTTTCGGGAAAATCGAGGACACATTCATATTTATATTTGGAGATTGATTAAGTAACCTGCAAACAAAATACACTGTCATAATTTACCTACCGGCATATCATTTGCTTGACGCGTAGTGGTACACACCGGTAGTTGTTAATTGTATTTAAATAGTTTGGAACACCCGCCCGCAGTCTCTCCTCACCCCCAGAAGTTTTATGAGACAGTATACCAATGCACAAGCAAGAATCTCTTTTAAATAATTCAACTGTACAATATATATATATATTTTTGATGATGGAAAAACCCGATTTGGCTGACATCTGTCGGATCATGTTGAAAGAAGAGAATTCATTTAAAAGTAAGGCATTGACTGATTAATGATGTAATATGTGCTCACAGATGGCGCTAAAAATGTTTTAGAAGAAAACAAGTTTAGAACGAAGTGCTTTTAAATATTCAAATGAATTGTTTGTTGGGGGGTATACGCACAGAATATAAAATTAGGATGCGTACGCTGTTTTAACAAACTTCTATACTAATCTTTAAATGTGATATTTATTTTCACGGTTGTGGATATACCTATGGTAATATAAATATTTATGTAAACGGAATATGTATTGACTTTGCTTACGTAATTAATCCGTTAACTGATAGCTGTGACTGCGTGGGCTCTTTTAAAAAAAAGATGTTACTGTTTCGGTTTTACAGAGTTTATTAAAAATTCTTCACCTCTAACTAACTAACCATCACTCTGTTTCCTCGTAGGGGTAAGAAGAGAGGATGGACCGCCAAACAACTCGGCATACACTTCTTGCTTCATTCACTTTCATACACCATCTCATACATTCTCTTCTCTTATTCCGACTTATAACATTGCCCGACTCAAGCATTTGATTCACTTGATAGTGCCATGTCTTCCTCGGTCGTCCCCGGCTTCTTCTTCCATTCACATTCGCGTCATATATTCTCCTTACACTCCTTTCTTCGTTCAATCGCTCTACATGCCCAAACCATCTAAGCGTCCCTTTATTAATCTTGCTCACTACGCTTACATCACCTCGAAGGTATTTAATGCAAGATGGGTTTAAAAACGTCATCACCTTTGCTAATAACGTACATCATTTCCATTTTAATGGCATTTAATAATATGGTAATTAAAATAAATAGCTTTATATCGTGACCAAGCCAAGCGTTATAATTTTTTTGATGTGATCACCGCACACGAGTCTATTCAGGAGGCTGAAATCACTGAGAGCCCCATAGAGCAAAACTCCATGGAGACAAGTCAACTCATTTTACAATCTGATAAATCTACATGGGTATTAGACGCTTTAACAAGTTCCATTCATGCAAAGAGCAAGGCTGACACTCCTTCAAGTATTTGTTATTTTATTATCGGTAGGCACTCAGATTATAGGTCATATTGTTCAATCTTCCATTATTTACTCTATTCCCCTGATAGGAGTCCAGTCCCCAACCACTTGATTCTAGACAAAACAGTATCATATTATCAGTTACAAACATCTGTTAGATTGTAGATTTAACTAGCTGACTAACTAACCATCACGCCTTTTCCCCGAAGGCGTAGACAGAAAGGACGGACCGCCAAACAACTCGTTCTCGGAATTGTAGAATTATTTAGAAATATTCCCACTTGAAATTAAATTTCAAATAGATTCGCTGTGTTTGAACGTAATCCAAAGTGAATGACTGATTTTGAAAGTAGATGAGATACTCTTTCAGATTTAAATTACAAGCGAACACATGCAATTACAACTATACAAATTTTGAATGCAAACGTAAAGTTTTAAAAATCGATTATTGGTGATTTTTTTCTTGTAAACCGTAAATATCACTTTATAAGAAGAAGAAAAAAAATAATTAAGCAAACATATTATAAAAGTTAATTGTAACTTAAGTTCATAAAATTTCGTATAAAGGTAATTATTACAAAATAGACAAACTGTGATCAATATATTTAAAATGCTAAATGGTGTTTAACAGAATTATTGAAAATTATTTGGCAACGTCATTGGTAAACTTTTAAATGCAAAGAAAAATCTTTTTGTTCTTAGGGTTTCTTCACCCTCTTTTCATTTCCTACAGCTGTTGGTGTTTTCCACTTCCATCAGTTGCATAAGTAACATGTTTCTTCTGAGGTGGCAGTGTCCTCTTAGCAGTCCTACTGACTCTGTCCACGAGTTTTTGGGTAGTTTCCTGCTTATTTTGGGGTTTCGACCAATTATAAGGACTTTATAATATGCTGGTCGTTTCTTTGCACTTACTTATTCGTATTACTGTCTCTTGAGGAGAAGCCTCATGGTTTCTACTTAAGGCCAATATTATCTTTGAGGATGTCATGTGGATGGTCTACTATTTATGTACTCAATCAAAACTGTGTCAGACGTGTGGAACACGCGCGAATTGTGGGGCAGCTGATCCCGATCTGCGAAGAGCGCTGGAGGGGAGGGAGACACAACATATCGTTCCCTTGCGAGGGGGGAACGATACCGATAAATTGACGACTTTGAATTTGCACAATATACGCTTTTATGCAAAATTTCCCAATTTGTTCAAAGTCCGTTTTGCACAAATTAGAACCCCCGCCGACAACGGCTAGAAGAGCCGGTCCTGTTACGAAAATCAAACATTATAATGTCATAATGTTTATAAAGCCCCGGATAAGTGCCGACAGTATAATTAATTAATCATTATTCTGGAATAGACCAGGAGGACACAAAAACAATGAAAAACTTTATATTGATATTACGTTTTACCTATAATATGGGTTTGCCGCATATTCAAGCAATACATTAGTTCGATTAGCGTATGACACCAGCATCACGAGACAATTGTTTGAACATTGAAATGTAGGTATTTCAACAAACACTTAATCGCATTCGACAGATGTTCAGGGGAAATGGCAAGTGTTAATTATGGTTTTAAACGAACATGTAGTGGACATTAACTAATTCGATTTCACGACAGAGATGGGAGTGGTTCTAATGCTTCAAGATGTTTTCTAACTTGCGCATATAATAATTGACCCATACATAGAAATTAGAGGTAAGGGAATCGGGACAATAAATTAGCAACGTTTCTTATTTTTCTTCGGATGGTGGAGGAGAGTTGGTGGTGGTCAAAGTTGAATGCTGATTGGTAACGCGTTTTTATATGTACTTGTAATATATATATCTATTTTTTTGAAGAAAGATAAACGTTCCTGGGTTACGAATAACCTGACAATATTTGAAAATCTCCTTCTACCATCACAGTAAGCGGAAGATGTGGTTTGTGTGGTGATGGGGGACTTAGTCAGCCGAGGAATTGAACTCACGACGCCTTGGTGGGACCCAGGTGCGATACCAACTCAGCCACTGACTAGATAATAAAATAACACAAATTAAGCGTAAGCATATCTATCGGCACAGTACAGTGCAAACACGTACAGTGGCAGACACGGAAAATAAGGTATATTCATATTATAACGTGTGTCAATGTGTTCAGAGATAATGTAAGTAAATATTTTTGCCGTGCCTGCCACGTAGTGCTGGTAGATGTGAATCGAACTTCAGGGTTCCCTAAATTGACCTATGCTGAAATTCTGATGTCGTGAGTATTTTCATTTTCTCTTTCCATTTTATCATTTAAAAAAATATCGACATTTTTATTCTTATATCGCGGAAACTTAATTTGTTATTGCGACGACGTAATAACTTAATTTGTAAAAATGTTTATTATATAAATGTATGTTTTACCAAATAAATAAAATAAAAATGTATTTTAAGTTGTGCAGATGTTAATATTTATATTACAATAATAACAACATAGGGCTGTCTACTCAATTACCTTCCGGACTCTGTGCCTGGGGGGGGGGGGGTTGTCTGATTAACGATTTTCGTCAATTATTATACTAAAAAATAACTTGTTCATCAACGATTTCTGCTAATGAATGTGGAATACAATCTGCCTCCCGGGATGTACATCAAGTGTTTCTGTAATGTTTTTTCTATTTACTTTTCACTTTGTTTAAGTATTTGTTCATACAATTATTTTCGCCGCGTAAAATTATGTACACGTCGAACAAACCTATCGATAAATAATCTTACGGTTGTCTTCCCGATATTTGGTCAACGTTTGACTGTTTTTAAATATGTATTGAGTTGGATATTTATTTACACATTTACCATGGAGTTCCAATTGTACTTCTCCACCCCCTAAGAAGAACTCCAGTCCAATTTTTTATTCCTTTTTATCAATAATGACGTTCAAACTTTAATACCAGTATATTTCGTTTTTTTTTCTAAATATTATTTTCATAGTGAAAATAATTTTCAGTTTCAATTTTTTAAAGCCTCCCAAAATGTTCCAAATCGGTTTTAATCAGTTTTGAGGTTAGAGTGTCAAATGTCAAAACAAGGATGAGCTTTTCTGTACATGATTTTATGCTCTATTCATAGTAAACCATAATTAAATATAAGAAATAAAATTATGTATAAGATTATTGAGAATTAATATTATCATTATATCCGTATTGTAATTGACTTACTCACGAATACTCGAATTTATTTCATTAATAATAGTTTTTTTTATATTGAACAACAATTATAGATTTTTTCGAAGGAAGCAAACACTTTGGGGTGTGACATTATATATTAAATGAAAAAAACACAATTTGTAAAACACCACTTTTATAGAATTAATAACGGTCGCCAACCAGGTTTCGCTTCATCGAAGCTTCGCCAGGGCTCAGGGGGAGAGAGGAACAACTGGGATTACCGGAATAAATTAAGTATGGGACTATTGGTTAAATTAATTTGGTTATTAATAATGTTTAAATTATTATTAAGGGCTTTTTTGATCTCGAGGTGAAAGATAATATCGTTCCAGAGTGAAAGATACTATCGCCCCGGTGAAAGACCACCATTCAGAATTGAAACGTTATTTGAAATGGCTTTTAACCGTGTTTGGTGACCAGATCTGAATACCCAGGTATTTCCCCATCTTCCTCTTCCCCTTCTCCTTCCCCTCCCCAATGCATTCAGCCTCACAACATTCCCCAATTGGGGATGCCATAGTCTCACTGGCTCCAAACGGTTGGGATCAGTTGGGACTCTTGAGCGGTATTCATATAATAAAAATTTAAAAAATGTGCACGAAGTTACGTTGTTTCATATTAATGATGTTTTCGTAATTAAACATGTAAATGCAAGAATTATGAAATACATTATAAAATTATTAAGTATTATTAATTGAGCGATCAACTACAAGCTATTGTCCCTAGCCTGGGAAGTCAAGCTGAGAAAATATCAACTAATGGGCGAATTAACTAGATAAGACACTTAGGTCTTGACTTCTGGATTGAACGGACACGCGCAAGCGATAAGTTCAAAACTAAACTCAAAACATAAGGCCTCTGAAGATGGACAGTGTGATTTGTCCGAAACGTCAGGAGTTAAAAAGTCCTTCTGAGGACTACATTACGCGGGTAAACCGAGAAAATTATTCTACATATATATATGTATATATATATAATAATATAATAATATGTATAATATGTAATAATAACTGTAATAATAATAATAATAACAATAAAATAATAATATTAATAATAATAATAATAATATTAATATTAATAATGTAATATTAATAATAATAACTATAATATTAATAACTTGTATTAATATTAATATTGTAATAATAATAATAATATTAATATGTGTAATGTATGTATATAATAATAATAATAATAATAATATTATTAATATTAATATTATTATTAATATTAATGTATTAATAATAATAATAATAATAATATTAATATTAATATTAATATTAATAAGAGTGAGAATATATCATAATCGACTGATAATAATAATAATAATAATAATAATAATAATAATAATAATAATAATAATAATAATAATAATAATAATAATAATAATAATAATAATAATAATAATAATAATAATAATAATAATAATAATAATATTAATAATATTAATATTAATAATAATAACTAATAATAATAATAATAATAATAATATTAATAATAATATGTAATAATATTGTATTATGTGTATGTGTATTAATGTAATATTAATAATAATATTGTATTAATAATAATATTAATAATATGTGTAATGTGTGTAATATAATATTAATATGGCAATAACAATAATGTATGTATGTAATGTGTAATAATAATATTAATATTAATAATAATAATAATAATAATAATAATAATAATAATAATAATAATATGTATGTAATATGTAATATTAATATGTAATAATAATAATAATGTATTAATAATATTAATAATATTAATAATAATATAGCTTATGGTTTTTTATATGAATACCCACTGAAAGTTGCAGCTGCTCTTAACCGTCTGGAGCCAGTGAGACTATGGCATCCCCAATTGGGAAATTTTATCAGGCTGAAGGTATTTGGAAGGGAGGGGAGAAGGGGAAGAGGAAGGTGGGGAAATACCTGGCTATTCAGATCTGGTCACCAAACACGGCTAAAAGACATTTCAAGCAACGTTTCAATTCTGAATGGTGGTCTTCCACCAGGGCGATAGTGAGAGTATCTTAGCAAATACACTATATATGATTTTTAAATGAATTAATTGTGAAACAACACAAATTAATTCAAAAAAATTTACTTAGAATAAACTGTGTTATTTTCAGCGAAACCGGTCTAGTAATTTTTAAGAAAATCAAGGACACACAGACAAACATTCATTTATATATACGAGATGTAGAAGATATACATTATACCAAATACCTTAGAAATATAAAAAATACCTCTAGCTCCTGATATTTTTCATACATTTTTATTGCAACATGCCACACTAGCGCCTCTAGTGGCCCGCGTTGACAGAATTGGATTATCCCATACATTTTAATAGATTTTTCAATGAAATACATTATATAAAAAAAAAATTAGGTAACCTACATATTATGGTTTTACTGTTTTTTTCCCCATAAATAAAATAAATTTATAGAGGTTATCAGGATTATACTAAAAGTTATAAGCCTCGCCGCTCGCGCTCGGTCTGGTGGTTTAGAAAGGAAATAAAATAATTATTTAATAAATTGTATGAAAATTTCTTTATTTTCTTATTTTTAGACTTCTCTTGGCTAAACATATCACAATTCTTAACGTGAATTTTTATTTACATTTGCTTTAATGAGGACATTTAAATAATCAAATCTATTTAAAGCATTTAAAAATATAATTCATGATAAGAATTGTGATATCTTGAGCAAAAGAAGTCTAAAAATAAGAAATTAAAGAAATTTTCTCATAATTTATAGGTTTTGTAGGAATATAAAAAATACCAAAACTATAAGATTTCTGTTTAAAATAATACATGAATGATAGTAAGAGATTTTGAAGATACGTCTTGGCAACGGAGAGGTTAAGGGAGATTTGCAGACCGTATATTTATACAAACACATAACATACGTAGGGAGTTCAATAAGTTTGTAGAACAGATATAAAGGCGATGTTCAATGGAGTCAAAAATAATTTTATTTTGTAATGCCAACTTTTATTAGTGCTCTGCGAAAATTATTGTGCAATATGTCTTTTATAGTTTTGACGTGAGTTTGAATGGGATGTGTTTGACTTCTTTAGAAAATCGAGAAATGTACTGATAATGATTTTTACTTCTGTATGACAAGAATCCATACAATTTTTTTTAAATGTTATTTTTGTAGAATTTCTTCTCACCCATCCAAAACGTGACAAAATGGACTGCTGACTTTAGAAGAGGTAGAACATCCATCAAAGATGACATCCGCGGTGGCAAGCCTCTGAGGTTAGTTTTTTCAGAAAATGTTAAAAAATTGGAAAATGTATGAATAAATTAGCAGAGGTTTAAGGCATATTAATACGGGGACACATTTAATTTTAACTAATAGTTTAGGTATGTAAAAAACTGTTGTATAATTGGTGCCGCGAATGTTGGCGTCGGTACAAAATTTCAAAACCATTTGAAATTTCAAGTGGAGTGGTTAGCCATGATAGACTTTAATAATAAATAGTTTTTTGGCTTCGATTTGTGAGCTCTGATTACTTGAATTCATGAATATCAAACGAAATTTAATGAGTGATCTAAACAGTGAATAAAGGGAGGAAATAGGCCGTCTAAGAAGTTAAATCCTGGTTCATGGGCCGGCAAAGATAAAGGTTAATTTTTTTGAAATGTTCAATTTTTTTTCCTTTTTATTTAGAAAAGGGAAGAACAATTAACAAATATTATTGTGTTGACCATTTGGACAATTTACGTCTTCCCATTGATGGAAAACAAACCAGACCATAATGTAAAAAAGACCATATCGTAAACGGACCTAATCCCAGATGAACCAGGCAACATGACAACAATATGGACAGGAACTCACTGAGGGAACTGGTAGGATTACTAACGTGACACTGCCACCTCAAGAGGCAGAAGCAGCTGTTGGGAGTGAAAAACACCAATAGATGCAGGAAATGTGAAGAGGATGAAGATACTCCAGTTCACATATGGTGCCAATGTCCCGCATTGATGGGAAGAAGGCTCAGCTACCTGGGAAGATATATTGTGGAATCAAGAGACACAGCCGAATATCCAATGACAACCCTGGTGAACTGCTGTCAGAGGAATAAGGTAAAATGAGAGATAGCACAATGGGCCTATGGCCTGAGTGCTAACAGGAGTTATGCAAACCGACTCCGTCTCCATATCAATAAACATAATATACAATATAAATATAACGTAAAAAAACCTCCGCCAAAATACATTCTAATGATATCCAATTGATTTCCCATACCCCAAATTTAACAGACCACACCCTTTATAAAATTTACCTGGTCCCTTAATTGAAAATATTATTTACAGAGATGAACTTTATATTACACAACATTGTTTGTTTATATTAAAAATTGTCAATTTTCAAGAGTTTGAGAAATCGCACTTAAAACCACACAATGACACTCAAATATCGTTATTTTGATAAAGTTTATTTTCTGAAATAAAATAAAGAAATGCTTCCTAGCAATTGTTTTTATATTGAGTAATACGAACTTATTGAACTACCCTCGTATATGAAGGCTGGTGAAATTTTGTTTTCAAAAATTATTTAGCCATTTTGCTAATATGCTTCCGTTAAACCTCGATTAACGCCACAATTAAAATATTCTCGCCCATGGAATACGAAAAAAAAAATATATTTCTTGGGTTTGCCATGTTATGACTTTATCACCTTATTGTGTAGGTATGTAATTAAAGATACTAATAACAATAAAATCGCTATTTAATTCTATGTAAATGAGGTGAACCGGAAAAACCGGGTATATAAGGATTATCAATTCTATAATTAATTCACTAGACTTATATCGGTTGTCCGATTTGAAAGTAGATTGTTCTTCGATTGTTTTATTGTTTACTTAGTTCACTTACAATGACGTTTAAGGTTTTAATAAGATGTTTTCTAATTTTAGCAGTTAGTTTAACTCTTGCGGATTCGACTTTTATGCGTAAGTACATATTATTTCTGAAGAATTTTATTGCCTTTTTTATCATACGCACAGCTGCAGAAACTTGGTAAAGACTTTTATAACCAGATAAATCTTTTTTAATGTTAAACCTCAACGAATAATACCGGTTACCAATTTATTTATTTATTATTTTTTTTATTAAACATAGGTATTACGATATTTTTTATAGTAGCAAAAAAGAGCAGTCAGGCAAAACTGCCACATCCAGCTTGTCTGCAGGTTCTGCTATTATTAAAAAAATTATAAACATAATACTTATGTAAAAACTTGAAGAACTGCACAAGTTTTGAAGCCATTGGAGTGCAGCTACTTCCAGTCCCACGTTTTCCACTATTTATTTCAATTTTATTGCTATTTTATAACCGTTTATAAAACCCTTTTTTTAAGTTATGTTATTCGAAAAATTTAAAAAATCTGACTTTTAGATACATTATGATTGGCAAACCCCTTTTTAAATTATTCATACAAACTGTAGTAAATTGTGTAAACATTTTCGTAGGAACAAAATATTTGAGGTATCGCACTATATATAAATAAAATAAAACACAGCAACATGTTTTTTTAAGCCAATTTCATTTTAAAATATTTTTTAAGCCGAACGTGTTTTGTTTTTTGTAAAAATGTTTTATTTTACTTAATTTGTACAAACCTCTACATTTCATAGTGAGACAACATGAAAGTTTTTTTTCTAAGTGTTTAAAAATTGTTAAAGTAAGACAGAATCTGTGGCAGAGGCTTGGAAATCGAAAAAAAAAATAGGGTACGTGGTAATCATGTTTTAACCTTACGCTTTATTAAGTGTATGAGTTTTTTAAGTTTATTTATAAAACAACGGAAAACGTGCAATTGACAGAATCTGTAATTTGTAGCATTAACTCAAAGTTTGTGTTTGGAGGTTCTGGGTTCGATCCACGTCGTAGTTTTAATTAAACGTAGTACAATGTATTATCTCACTATTGACCTTTATTTTATTGAAAACTAAATCCAATATAATAGTAATGGTATCCTGGCCTAAAAATAAATAATAATGCATAGGCTAGAGTGGGATAATGGCGAACACCGTGGGATAAACGAAAAAAATGAAGATAAAAGCATATAAATAAAAACCAAATTTCGGTATTTTATTACATTTGAGAAAAAACAACACATTGTAATAATAAATATTATAAAAATGATATGAACATTGTTTTGAGGGCGAGAAGGACGTCGGAGCGGAATTATTTATTATGTCGAAATATTTACAGTGATATTACGCAATACGATAAATATAATGTTTTTAAATAGAAAAATATTTATTAAATATTTTATAAATTTACATAGGCTTAGCATTTATCAAAATCCAATCAAAATATTACTTTTCTGACCATCCTATTGTATGTTTTACAAAATATTTTAAAAATGAATATGATTTTTAAATTGGAGAAAAATATTTTTAATCCTTTCTCGTTACGTTTTTGTAAACAAACTCAACCAAGGATTTATTATCCGCATTAAAAATTTAAAAAAATAAATAAATTAAAGTAGTGTTTGTGAAAAATTTAAACTACACACTGTTCTTTTTTTAATTTATCTTATCGACATGTTAAAGAAAAACCTTCACAGTATTTTTTAAGGATATTCAAATTTTTAAATGTTCAGAAATGGTCAGAAATGTGTAATATTTGTGATTTTATTTTGATAAATTACAAATTTCGTTTTCAAATTACGCTACCTCACCGCTTTTCTTTTTTCGCAAACAAATCTTTTAAAATAAAATTGTGTATTTTTCTAATTCATATTGTACAAACATTTTACAATAAGCAGTTAAGAGGAACGGCTGCGCTGCTTGTTTCATAAATAACTTAATTATGAATTTGAGGCCAAAATACGCATCCAAACTAAATGATATATTTTTTTAATTAAAGGTTTAGTAAATATCTAGTACGGGTTAGGCAACTTAGAAAATTATTTTCGGGTTTGGTGTATTTAATTTTTTTTATCATATTTGTTATGTAAATATGACTACGTAAATGAAAATATAAAAACAAAACATATAAAAAATAAACTTTTTCGCGTCGATATTTTAAATTATGTACAAATGTGTTCAAATTTGTGTTCCAACGTAAATTGATCGTTTTTAATTTAGTTTAAAGTTATTCTAATATATTTAAAAAAAATTTATTTATTTTTCATTATATTTTCAAAGGAGACGGGGTAAAACTTTTTTTAAATCACTGCTAGCCCCCAAATAATTGTCAAAGGTGCAACTAAAACATCGAAAAATCAATTCCTTTAATGACCCGTATTTCATAACGTAAAACAAATATAAATAAATTGCTTCTTATCCATACTAGATATTTAATATATTTTGTGATGAAAAAAAAATCATTAGCTACAGGTAAGTATTTTGGCCTCAAATCCAAAATTAAGTTTTGTATGAAACAGGATGCGAAGCCGTTCCTCTTAAGGCTAAACGAAACAGGGCACGCTCTCACAGATCGCGCTTATTAAAATATTTGAGAAAAAAATACTTTTAGGATTCAATGCTTTTAAATATTGAGATGAATTGTTTGTTGGCGGGTGTACATGCGGAATATGAAATTGAATAAATTTTTATTATGAGTTTAAATCCCAAGCACTTGTTAAGATTTCAAGTCGGTCCATTCAGTAAAATGTTGAATTATGCTTTCACAATATTCTTTACATGCGTGATTTGCGCTTATTTGTCTCCCTAAGCTAGTAGGTTAGAGGTACTGCTTGTCTGGCTTCACGATTTAGAAGGGGATATTAAAATGCATAATAATAACAGTACTTTACTTTACCTACAATGACCTATTTTTAGGGGATAACTCCGCCGACAGGTTTAACCGGGATTCGAACTTCTGGTATTAAAGATTGACTCAATAGATTGCAATGGCGAACTTAAGCAATGCTGTATATGTTAGTTTTACAATAATATTTTCTATTTTTTTAAGTTTCTTGAGGGACTTGAACTTTACATTTGTAATAACAATTTATTCCATTACACGATCCATGGTATAGGCGCCAACAAACAATTCATTTCAATATTTAAAATAAAAAATAACGCCATCTGTGAGCGTGCATTACGTTTCGTTTAACCTTAATAGAACGACAACAACAAGCACGACTTTGACCTGATCTGCCGGGTGCATCAGGTGATAGAGGACGGGTATGAGTTTTTTGCCAAGAGGCAACTGGTCACCCACTTCTCGGCGCCCAACAACTGCGGGAATTCGATAATGCAGGTGCAATGATGTCAGTGGACGACACGCTGAAGTGTTTTTTCCAGATCCTGAAGCCGGCCGACAATCGCTACCTGGCGTACATGCAGACCATCACCAACCGTCCCGTCACGCCGCCCAGGGGCGTCACCAAGCCAAAGAAGATTTTGAGGGCGTTATGGATCAGTCCCCCGGCCACCATCCTCCCCCGCCGCTCCCCCCTTTTAAGAGTATTCTGTGTTATTTATCCTAAAAATATATGGATAATAATTCATTGTCTTAGCTTAAATACATTCTTGAATATAATGGAAGCACTCCATCATTTGGCTTACCGTCTTGCAATATTTCGTAAGGAATATATAGTTAATTATATAATTGAAAATACACTTTGTATATACCACTTTACTTAAAATATATAAATATTTCTACATGTTTCGATAGCAATGCTATCATCTTCAGGAATAAATGAATACTAAAAAATAATTTCAAGTATAGAAAAATGATAAAAAATTTAAAACAATAATTTAAGAATATACAAAATAAGAGCATAAACATAAATATATACTTAGTTTCTTTTTTTTTTAAATTTAACATGTATGAAAACGTATTAGACCAAGCCGTATTTAATTTTGATAATTTAACTGCATCTCTTTATATGGTCTATAAATAATGTGTAATGATAGCCTGTCAAAAAGAGAAAATAAATGTAAAAAAAAATCGTAGAATAGATGTAATATAAGAATAGGAAGTAATATTTGTGCAGCGCCCTTGAGGTGATTTTTCACAAAAAACGGCGCTATAAAAATCATCTGATTATTATTATTATTATTAGAAAAAAGTTAATTTAAAAACAAACATGCATTATTTATGTTATTTCAGCTCCCTACTTCAAGGTATGTAAGCGTAACGACCCCAAGCTCGGCGAGTGCATTCTGGAGTACGGGAAGTTAATATTGCCGAAGATCGCCTACACGGGCATCCCAGAGTATGGGATGGGGCCACTGGACCCCCTCTATCTGGGGAAGATCGACATCATCAAAGGGTCCTCCCTCGGCGTCGTCCTAAAGGACACACGCATCTATGGGTTGGGAGCTGCCAATCTTATATCGATCAAGTGAGTAGATTAATAAATTGCTATTCATCGCCCACCCACAATTATACTACCGTAGCTAACTGAAAACATGTCATAATTTCTTCAAACGATTGGTATTCACTTTGTGGCGTCATTATTAATAAATGTATGTAGTATTATAGTATTCTTTATTTCCTGATGAGGAAAGCTTCGCTTTCGAAACATGTTGATATGTATATATAGCATTGTACAATTTTTATGTACTACAGTTCCAGGGAACATTTCTCCCTCTTCCTTTGTCAACTGTGGTTAGAGGTGCATAATTGTGGAGATAATCTTCTCTACCCAATGAGCGGGCTGCCTATTGCTACTGTAGGGCTTTTATTTAATTTACTTTAAAGAAATGTAAACTATGTTTTATATGCTAGCGGCACTTGCTGATCTTATATTATATATCAATCTTATATTTAAGCTCGCTCACCAAGGTCACATGTTAATATAAATATATTAATAAAGTGGTGATTACTAAATAACTTTTAATTCATTTATGAAAATATGCCAGTCTGAGAAACATGATTTAAGGCTAAACGAAACGTGAAACTCCCCCACAGATAGCGCTAATAAAAACGATGTTTAGAAAAAAAAAACTCTTTTAGCACCCAATCCTTTTAAATATGGCGATTAATTATTTATTGGTGGGAATAAATTGTTATTGTAAATTTTAAAATTATATACTGTATTTTTAGAAGTTTCTTGAAATGCTTTAAATCTATATTAAAATTTTATTTTTGTTACCAGTTTATTATGTGTCATTAAAATGGACATGATGTACGTTATTAACAAAGGTGATGACGATTTTACTCCTGATGAGCCCCTTGCATTAAATACCTTCGAGGTGAAGTATTTTTTTTACAAACCTTTAAAAACCGAAACTCCTTTATTTTAAATAGAACCCACGCAGTCACAGTTGTCTGTTTACTAACTAATTACGCATACGAAGTCAAAACATTGTCTGTATACGTAAATATTTATGTTACCATATGTATATCCACAATCGTGAAAATAAATCTCATATTTAAAGATTAGTTTACAAAGTTTATTAAAACAGCATACGCATTCTCATTTCATATTCCGTGTGTATACCCGCCAACAAACAATTCATTTCAATATTTAAAAGCATTAGGCGTTAAAAATGTTTTTTTTTTCGAAAATATTTAAAGCGCCACCTGCGAGTGAGTATTAGATGTACAAATATGTTAAGATTTATATGTGTGTATTAAAATTTTAAAGAACGATTAATAAATATATCTTATGATTAGATTCCTAAATAACTCTTCACTACAACCCATAGTTAATAACATAATAATAAAAAAGAAAACATAAATGCTAATATTAAATATTAGTTCTAGATATAACATTCTAGCTGGGTGTTCTTCCTCTTTCCCCCTATTTTTATACAGGTCTCTTTAAGACCCGTAATAACAAATCTCTTCATTCAACACCTTCCTTAACCTAATGTTTCCCAGCCAGGGAGGAATTTTCCCAGAAGCACAATAATATAATTTAATACAATTATAAGACGAACAAAGGCAATACTTGTAAGCACCATAAAAATCTACGAAATGTGGGCAACCAACATGACGCCCATTGGTATCATAGAGATAACACGGGCTTCAGTCGATTACAAACTCTCGCCGGGTATATGGATCTCCAATGATAACTGCAAAATGCCTACATGACTGGACATGTCGCTCTGAAAAAATAGTAAAGAAATGTAAATTGGCTTTTTTATTGTTAAAAAATTCAAGGATCACTTGAAGTTGGCATGTCGGTAACGCAAATGCCCCGGGCCACAAAGCGGCGGCCACCCGTACTGCGACTGAATGATTCGGGCGACATCGACAGGCGCTTCACTCTCTTCATGCTTCACGCGCGGGAACAGTGTTTTACACTAATTTTGCAAGGAACGTCGACTCTATTTATATATCTTAATTAATGACAATTTCTTTTAGGATTGATTTAAAGAAACAACACATTACAGAGGAATTCGATGTTAAAATAACAATAAAAGGAAAATATAACATGGATGGGCAATTACTTCTGTTACCACTGAAGGGTAATGGAAATTACACTGTCAAGATGGGTGAGTTCTCCATAATATTATGTATTTATTCGATAATTTGACAGCGATTCAATGTGATTATCTCTGATCTCCTCTAATTTCTCTTTTATTCTTACTGTAATAATTCGTACTTAATTGATTGTAATTAGATTAAACAGGCCATGTCTTCTCTTTTATTTTCTATTTTTTCACGATCAAACTTCTTGTCAACTCAAACATATAGTGTAAATTTGTTATTGAACAGTTCGTGACTTTCAATTATTATCCCCTCAAGAAATGAAAATCAAAAATAACAAGTTTCACTTACTTGTTTTGTTTATTTAAAAAAATATATGTTATTTTGGTTTGAAGGACAATTTGTCTTTAATATGTAGTTATCACAGTTCAATCAATTTAGAGATGACGCAAAACTGACTTCCCGGGTTTATTGATAGATTTTTTGTTTGTTTGATGAATGTATGGGTAATTTTGCTTGTTTATTTTACTCTTAGTACATAGTTTGATAGCTAGGTGTAGTAAGCCACCAATTCTGGAAGAGCAAGGCATCCAAAATAGGCCATCAATTCTCTGCTTAAAATGCACCCTTAGATACTTTTGACACGTTGCTCGCCGAACTGAGAACAGGAAGGTAGAGAAGTTGTGATCACTGTCAAAGTGGAAGGCAGAACAAGTAGAGGAAATCACACATGCATTGAACTGATCAAGTTTCACGGACATTCCTGCATTTCGGCGGTTATCCATGCCCCGCACAGTGGGCTATTGAACGATTCTAGCTGGATTTTTTTTGTAAGGTTTTAAAAAAAATGTGTACACTAACGAAATGCTTGTTATTTATTTTGAATATATGTAACACAGTATATACTACATACATATTATAGGATGCATACATTAAATTAATTACAATACTACACAATTGTAAAGAAGGCGAAGAAGGACACGTTGGGTGCTAGTGTAAAGAAGGGGATGTGGCCTCACGATACAGCGACAGTGTAAAGAAGGGGAGGACTCGATAACATCCACGTTGGTCGTCAGTGTAAAGATGGGGAGGAGGATGGGCTCCCACGTTATGGCTCCAGTGTAAACTCCAGGAGGCACTTTAACTCACCTCGAGGCTAGAAGCGGGGCTGATCTCAGGTTCCACCAGGTTAGCTCAATTGATAAAGGCATCACAACTCTGTCTCAAAGTTGCAGATCGGCCGCAGCCTTATATCGGAAGGTAACTAGCTACCAGTAAAAAGATGCGTGCTTTCTGGACAGGGTTTATTTTACAGGGAAAACATTTACAGGTAATTACATACGGGGTTCACAGCGATGGGAGTCACGATATCTAGGGAGTCTGTATCTCACACGTACAACATCAGGCAGGACACATCGAGTTAATGCACCGTTCACTGGCTTTAATATTTAGGTTTAATGCAAAGACAACGAGATTACAATGTACATGACGCAATGGCGACAAAGACGCCAGACTATGCAGTGTGGCCGCGTGCCCAAAAGCCACGCCGTATCCACCTCACTGCTTGGCTGCCGGAATCTAAGTGAAGCCAAGATGGCCGTTGCTCTCTCGTACTGGCGGGGCCCTCGTGTGTTAAGTCACGTAGGTCACTTGCAACGCAAGTATCGCCCCTTTGTCTAAAATCAGGATCTCTTTTACGAGTAGCTAGGTGCCCTCACACGCGGCTAGAATCTTCTATTAAATTATAGCTAATCTTGTTAGATAACACAGTAAAGCCATGAGAAATATTTAGGAAAAAACAGACAGTATATGAAAATCAATAAAGTGTTGAAGGAAATATTCATATCTTTCAGATAAACAATCTGATTTGTACTTCTACCATCGATGTAGACATATTTGATGACTTCAACAAAATATTAAAAATCATTGGTTACAAACAGCTATCTTCGAATAATTAGTAGATGCCTCCCTGAAAAGTGATATTTCCCAAATTGCAATTTGTTGCAGCTCACATAAGTTTTTTTTGAAAAACTATCGTGCAGTTAATAAAATGTTAACAAAATAATATACAAATGCTTCCTAAAATAGTTCAGCTCTCGTAAATGTTACAGGGAGGATAAAATCTTTAAAAACATTCACGATCGTGTGACCCTTAAATACCTTACACGCTTGCATTTAATACACAAATATATATTTTTTCATTTATGTAATATACCAAATGCATTTATCCGACCGTACCGCACGTCTGTTTATAGCTGAGCGATTCAATACTACCAACGCTGTGTTTAAAAGACCATGCACATAACCGTGTAATGTTTCAATATGGGATTCAGTCAATTTTATTATGCGATGTCATATATATATATAGATTAATGTAGCTAGGTGCTTTCTTACTGCATTGTTCGAAGATATTATATCCATTTTATTTTTCATCAGAAAACGTCTTTTGGCAGGGCCATAAGAATGAAACGGCAATAACTCGGCCTCACTTTTTCATTAAGTACCCTCTACATGATGGGTCATCTGCTGGCCGACTACGGATGGCCCATCGTGTAGAGGGTGTAGTGGCGTCGGATGGCTTATGGCGTAGAGCAAAAGAGTCTTTGTGAATTTGTAATAATGTGTTCTTTTTGAAGATTTTATTTAAACTGAGGACTCTAAAAGATTTAAACATCTGTGTAGTTGGAAATATCGATGGTTTTCGTAGGATGACTTTCAAAAGCAATCTCTGTATCTTTTCAACAGGTAAGAGGTTAGTTTTAAAGGTCCCCCCATCCAACCGATTATATCATATTGTTAAATGGATTGCGCAAGGGAATAATATATTGTTTTTATCATATTTTATGATACGATGTTTCTCAATCTTATGAATATGTAAATAAGTTTTCTTACTCTGGTTATGCACAAGTTCTGTGCAAGTATTGGCCAGCCGACGCAGCACTGTCACTCACTGAATTTAGTTTATACGTAGATTAAATAATTTTAGATTTATGTGTTTATTTTGTGTGTAATTTAGTAAGAATGCTGCAGACGCATTAATGTGGGGTTGTTTATATTGACGTATAACTATAATAAATTAATAATTGTAATACAAGAATATTTTCCGTTTATCTTGTTTGTGTTTCATAAAAAGAAATAAATAAATCAAGATTACAATCGTGAAGAAATTCTATTATTACATCGCGACAAGATAGTACTGTGTCATTAGCGTTCCAGTACGTCTGTAAGTTTGTTGACACGTTGTCTGGCCATTGTGTTTATTTACTTGAGTTTGGACGGAACTTGGTCTTTGGCGGAATTTTGGATAATTGGAGCTGAGTGGGTCTGTAAATTATTAGCCAAGGGTATTATAGGAGCCTCCTTCATCAGGGTAATTATACTAGGGGTCCTGATTCTCAGCGGAGACAACAAAGCAAGAAAAATATTAATAGTTGGTAAATATATATATTTTTTTATTTCAGACAAGACACATTGCATTTATCAGTACGACTATGAATTGAAGAAAATCAAACAGGATGGACTTCTGTATGCTCACATTCCCGGTGGTGACTTTAAATGCAAATTCGGAAAAATGACGTTCAATATGGAAAATTTGTTCGGTGGTGATAAAGTTCTCGGTGGGTGCCAGATTTTATTGTTCTACTAAAATAATACCTAATCTTGCATCTTTTTTATTAGGTAACCAACACCTCTGCACAAGTGGTTCGCTATGTTTGGTGACTTAGCAGGGATGCCAGAGTTTATGGGATCGTCCGACCACTGCCTGGTGTTGACACCAATCCCCCGTCAACTCCAGACCGTCGTTTCATAGGTCAGCATATTGTTTCTGTCTGCGGGCAAATTTTAATGCTTTCCCGTGGTCAGCTGTCTGATTACGTCCAAAAGGGATCGAAATGAAACAATTCTTCTTCAACGGAAACAATCTTCCCAACATGCCTTCCATTAATATGTTTGGGTAACTTCAAGTAACCAGCTCAGGAACGGGGGCTCCACCGAAGCCAGAGTCACGTTAGCCTCTCTCCCTGAGCGTACTGTATAGGGCCCGCAGGTACAAATCGTAAGAGTGCCTCACTGTTCAATGTGGTAGCCACCTCTGGCTTGGAGACCTAAAATATCTGACTCTTTGCAGAAACGGGCGGTCCGTTTGATAGATTCGCCTATCTTAACACACGGATTGCAATCTTTAGAGCACAGGTGGGAATGCTGTCATTGTTCAACCGCTATTTCAATGGAAGATGCTCTGAGGATCTAGTGTTATTGATCCATTCAGCACCGGAGAACACGACAAACGCGCGGTCAACATTTGCACATGGTTGGGATTTGTCACATGAGAACGAGTCGTTTCTAAGACTCATTCTTGACTTCAAAAGCCCGGCTGTGGAACGACTTGCCGACATCTGTTTCCTCCATCCTATTGCATGGGTCTCTTCAAGACCCATATTCATTCCTTCCTCTCCACAAAAAGACCCTCCACACAGCACCTCACAGATGACATACGCCCTGAGGAAAATAATTTTGTGAATAAATCTGTGTGGAATTAATGAAAAAAATATTAATTATTATAGACAGCATAAACAAGCGTTTTTATTGGTTGACTATTTCATATTTGTATGTACCTGGTTATTTGTTAGATTGCTAGAATTATATTTCCTCATCATAATATTTATTTTCAGGAGATAGAATGAACAGATTCATGACGGAAAATTCTAACATTCTGGAAAATGAAGTTATCCCTCCAGTTAACCGTGTAATTCTGGAAAAGACCATTAAGGAAATCAACGCCATCTACCATTCGATCCCGTACGATGAGATTCTTCCCGAATAATAAATAAATCGCTCTTTGTTGTGTTGAAATAAGTGGGTGACCCCAAATAAATAGTTAGCAAAGTGCCATGTTATTTGATCCGCATAAAAATGTTTGAAAAATAATAATGTTTTCATTTACAATAGCTTTTGCCTATTGCAGTCCTGCAATTGGTTTATATTGCGAAGTCAACCGCGGCTGACTACATTGTAGGGAGGTACGCACCCGATTTGACCCACTCTGAGCCTTACTCTTTTTGAATGTCGATACGCTTACGGTGTTTTTTGGCGTGCCAACGCGTTCCACGTCCCGTTTTGACTGCGAATCGACCTTATTTTATTCGAAATTAAAGGGGCTTAAAGACGATTTTTGCTCGCAGGTACCTTGTCTGAATCGTTGGCCAAACCGTATTAGTCCTTATTGTGTAGATAATTAAAGAGGTGCAAGGTTGATTTTTCCCTGCAAACCCCGCACTAAATTTCTAAAGTTATCGTATTACTATTATTACTAGTGATGTATGTTGTTTAAGAGTTTTCATACAAAACTTTGGATTTGTGGCGAAAATATCCATGAAAACTGACTGATCTTTTTTTTAAAATTAAAGGTATAGTTAATGTCTAGTACGAATTAGAAGCATTTTCTTTTTTAAATTATAAAAATTTTGGCCATTAGAGAAATCAAGTTTTCATGATTTCAGAGGCAACTTTTAAAATTATTTGCGGGCTTATGGTATTTAAAAAAATAAAATTTCTTATTTGCCATATAAATTTGATTACATAAAATAAAATTTAAAAAAACAAAACATCTAAGAAAAAGTTTTTTCTGACCGATTTTTTAAATTATGTACAGCAAATTGGTGTTTCAACATAAAATTGGTCGTTTTAAATTTAAATTTAAGTCCATCATAAAATGCTTATTTTAACATTTTTATTTTATTTTATATTTCATTATGTTTTAATAGCAGATGGGGTAATTTTTTTTTAAATCACCATCAACCCCCATATAATTGTTGCCTCTGAAATCGAGAGAATTCGATTCCTTTAATCACCTTTATTTGGTAAGTTCAGATTTGTTTTTGGATATTTGCTATATCTTTTAATGAAAAAAAAGATCATTCGGTTTAGGTGAGTAAATCCAAAATTAAGTTTTTTATGAAACAGGCCGTTTCTCTTAAGGTTAATCCATTAACGTATGAAGCATATAAAAGAGTCAAAGATGATGTGATAAAGATATATATATATATATATATATATTCAAACATTATTTTAAAAACCACCATTTATTTACGATACCACCCTAATGCAAAAAATGCGTACCTACCAGTAGCGGCTCGTGACTTCTGGGTGGACGAGAGTGATAAAATTGAAAAAAGTTGATGTTGTAGTGGAAAACTCTTTTTTTTTCCTTTAATTTAATTTTTTAATGAAGATTTTCGGATACAACAACATCAATAACCTCGTTTTATTCAATCTTATCAACGTATCACATTTAAAAAAAAATCGCGAGCCGCCACTGGTGTATGGCCAATATTATTTTGATGCAAACCCTAGTTATTAAATTTTGTGACACGCAAGTAAAAAGGAGAGAGGAAGGATGGAAGGTTCCCGACTCTTCAGATTTGGATACCGATTATAACGTATAATATACCGACGAAGAACACTGAGCGATAAGTTTGGAGGTATTGTAGATATAATTTGCTGACTCCATTTATAAAATAAACCACCATCTATACCAGCACTTCGACTAATCCTACAATTAATAATTGTAGCATGGATAAGGTAGGGCTAATGATATGTGTTATAATATTATTAAAGTGTTCCATTTTACGTTTTTAAAGCATTGTTTAACATTACTCTATGGCTTAAAAAATTATTTATTTACAATTTTAGATAGCTCATTATATTCTCTTCTAATTTCCATGTAAAACTCCAGATGGGCCCATAATAAAATAAATAAATAATTAAACCCAAATAAGTTACGTTTCCATTCAGGATGATAGTTTTCTTTGAGTTTTCTTTGAGTTTTCACATTTAATACATATTGAAGTGTAAATTAATTACTATCGTTTATTTAAATTTGATTACATAAAAAATTGTGAAGATTGCTTTTCTTCAGAGAAAGGCCGTAAAATATAATGTTTACATATGAAACGAGCGTTCAATTCATTTTTAAAACACTATGGTTTTTTTCTTGAATGGGTAAGCTGTTCACGCATAAAAGAGGTTTTTAAGATATATATTTTTTGAGACTTCGTGTATTACCCCTTTGTTTATATGAATACCGCACAAGAGTTCCAACTGCTCCCAACCGTCTAGAGACAGTGAGACTATGGCATCCCCAATTGGGGAATGTTGTGAGGCTGAAGGTATTGGGGAAGGGAAGGATAAGGGGAAGATGAAGGTGCGGAAATACCTGGATATTCAGATCTGGTCACCAAACACGGCTAGAAGCCATATCAAGCAACGTTTTAATTCTGAATGGTGGTCTTTCACCAGGGCGATACTGAGAGTATCTTCCAATCTGGAACGTTCTCAAATATACTACATATTATTTTTAAATGGATTAATTGTGAAACAGCACAAATTAATTAAATAAAATTTACTTGCGCACGCCGGGATTTAAACCCGCGACCTTCTGATTCGTAGTCGAGAGCCTTACCCCTCGACCATGAAGGCCGTCTTGGTTGTATCCATCAATCTTCTTATCGGGAATGCTGGGTGTTAGTAGCCTTGTCAACAGACGGAAAACTGCTTTGCTTATAATGGTCTATAACCTATTAAACGGTCATATCAGGAATCAAGGAATTTTATAAAAAGTTACCCATTATGTCCCTTACAATTTTACAAGAGCGCGCGTGCACAGATCTGTCCCCGTTCCATGATGCAGAACTAATCTACTATTAGTATTGCCCTCGGAAGAATGATCATGCTCTTAAATGAGGAAACGCCTGATGTCGACATTTCCCACGTTAATATTGTTAAATTCAAAATGCTGATAAGTATTTAACGAACTTTGGCTAATAATGTAATGTACTTTAGTTACTGGAATAATTTCTGTAAATGTACATGTAAAATAAATTAAGTAACGAGATAAGTTTTCTCTTGGTGAAATGGCCCAGTTTTAAAATTTTGTTAATGGCGCCTAAAGACATTGTAGTCAGTATCAACACAGGATGCAGCATTTACCACTAACATACAATCACAAATACAATAATTGGACAAAAAGCTTCTTACGCCATGGTACTAAACTCTACGATAAAATCCCAATCTCCTTCAAAAATCATAACGACATTAATACATCTAAAACTAAAATAAATAAAAATAAAAAACTGGATACGTTACATTGAGAGGTCATAAATAGAAAACATGTAATAAATCACTTTGTGGTTTGACATCATATTAAATAAAATAAACACTTTGTTATAAACCACGAATACATTCTCCACCTCATATGTCGTTATGGATACCGTTGTTATTTTGCCTCAGTCATACGTTCAATTATTACTATGTAATAAAGCAGTCTGTTTTCCATTAATAACTCATTTTATTGTATAAATATTGTAGGATTATCTCTCTTTAATGACTTTATTATGTTCACATTACACTGTTGTATTCAATATCTATTATTATTAATATGTGTTAATGCTGTCCTCCCTCTTACACATAATATTTTTCTATAGTTGTCTCCCTCTAATATTTTGTTCTCTTTTCTCTCTCTTTTGTATTCTCTTTATTTCACTCTATTGTATTCTGTTACTATATACGACCGATAACTCTATATTTTTCTTTAGTTATTATATGTGCCCCGACGACGCTTGAGCTAAGCGAAACCGCTTGGCGAAAAATAAAATATATTCGTGGTTTATAACAAAGTTTGTTTGTTTTATTTAGTTTAAGAAAACATATTAACACCAAATACAAACGGACGCAGAAACCACTAAAAACACATTATAATTCTTTCAGCAATTTCATCAAATTTAAATAATAAAATTTAATATTAAGTAAATGAAATCCACAGAACGGGAGATCCCAGTAAGAATTTCATTGTTTTTTTAAACTGATATAAAAAAAGAAAGATTTAGTTTATTTATTTATTAAAATGATTATTTTAGAACAACATATTTATAAAAAACCTTAATTAGTTTTCCTTAACTGTTTTATTAGGTTCACATTTAATTGCGAGTTTAAAGAGCTATCTGCAATCTGTATAACTTGAAGAGATATAGGGCTTTTAGGATGTAATTATTGCATAATAAGTGCATATCTGCTTCCCACCTTGACATCGATAGATTCCCTCATTAACAAACCGGTTTTTATCTCGCTGATATTCATTATCTGACCGCTCTGATCTTTCACGTCAAGATTCCGGAATAACGGAATAATCAATTACTCTAGATCGGAATTTAACCGTTTACATAGCAACTTACTTGTTAAAAATGGGGACATCGTAATAGTTAAAGGTTCAATAATGTTATTCGAGTTATTTGTAAATTAACGTAGATGGGGCTATTATATTATGGACTCGTAAATAGCATCAGAGATCTTGGACTAGTTTTGTCGCTAGAAAAATATTTTAGAGACTAGTGCATCTTAATTGTGGCCATGTCATGCAGCCAGTAGGAAGGACAGTGATAAATGGAAACTAAATCATAATTTCTTCAAACTATTGGTATTCACTTTGTGGCATCATACTATATACTATTAATTAATAATGCATTCTATATACTCCTGATGAAGATAGCATTGCTTTAGAAACATGTAGATATCTGTGTATTAAGAAGGTGGTGAATACAATGTATATTATTATTTTTATAAACAATAATTATTAATCTAAAACACTCATCCAAATTGAAAAAAAACCTTCCGAGCAAAGATAAATGTCGCCGGCAGGACTCGAACCCGCACCCTTCTAATATCCGGTCAGATGCTCTACCGTTGAGCTACGTCGGCTTATCGCAAACCCGCCAAGTTAATCAATATATACTAGTGTTCCATTCAATAATTACTGTTTTTTTATTATATTTTCACCTGTAAACAACCAACTTTATTAATATGAGAGAGGCTTGTAACGGCTAAATCCCTCAAATAGATGGCGTCGAGACAAATTATGTCTACAATTTATTGGTGAAAATTGCTTTGACTTGTCAAATATTTATTAATTGATAAACTAAAGTTCTTAAAAACTTAAGACAAGATTTTTGTGCATAGCGCAAAGGGTAACAATTATTATTTTTATAAACAATATTTATAATTAATAATTATTGTTTATAAAAATAATAATTGTTACCCTTTGCGCTATGCACAAAAATCTTGTCTTAAGTTTTTAAGAACTTTAGTTTATCAATTAACAATGTATATTATTTAATTAATTTATTTGGTAACTGAATCGTTCAGTTAATTTGGTTGATTGGATTAGAATCTTTTCTATCTTCCGGTTAACCTTCGGTATGCTAAAATACAAAAACAAAACTTGCGTCGCTATGGGGGGTGACTCGGTTACCCTAAGCATTTTATCACAATAATGCAATTTTTTTAAAAATTTATTCATAAATTTTATTTCTTTTTATGGTGTACATATTTGATGTGTTTTTGTGAAAAAAATACCATAATAGGTTTAGTTACTTTTATAAAAAAAACCTCTTTATTCATCAACGAAAGTGGCCTCCGGCTGGTGACTGGGGATCTACTGACTTAGCGCTCATTGCTACCTGCTGGGGGTCCGGCGGCCGATTACCTCACCCTCTCACACAGATTTGGTAATAGCGCGAGCGAGTGAGACGGCGCGCACCACCCACAACTATACAAATCGAGTGGAGGAAACGTGTAGCTGCGGGAATGGTACCCACACATTTAAAAAAATCTATTATTCAAGTTTATTTTTTGTTTATGGTAGATTATGTGTTTATAGGTTATGTGGGAATACAAAAAATAACATAAAAATACAAGCGTTTACTAAATCATGTGCTTAATTGGACGGCACTTATCACCTTTCTCAGGACAGTGATTTATAGTTAGCACTTATTACAGTCCTTGCTTCCGGTGTAAACTAGCATTTAGACTTGCTGCAAACTTCTTGGTTTCATCATCATAACCTTCAAACAATTTGACAACCGTGTTAAATGGGGTGATCAAAAACAAGTTGGATTAAACTAGTACTATCTGGAATCCGTCTCAGAGCAAATATATAAACATGCTGAAAGTGGAAAATTAAATAAATCCTCAAGTGAGCATGAGTACTCATCCAAGGTTCATGGATCACATGGAACTACCCGAGGAGATAGACGTCAGAGCCCAGAGAACAGGCAAAATGCTGGTCTCATAAAATAGACAATAAAATAAAATGTTTGCTTACACCTATTGGCCAGTGGCGTGTAGAGAGTTTTTAATTGGGATAGGCAGTAGAAAAAACAGCAAATTAATATACAAATTCAAAAAACCTACCAAAGACATGGAAAGTTTTCGCTAAGACACATAAAAAAAATGAAAATAATGCTGGGTACATAAAATATGTTTGGTTTATTACCGTTGAAACCGATTTTCTGAGAAAATAATTGTGATAATAGATTCTCTATTCTGTTATCAATAATTTTAGACATCATAAAAATTGAAATTGGGTGGGTGTAAATAGAATCATATAAATAAGTTTTTTCAACGTGGCCTAGCAACAGTTTTTAAATTGCATTGAACGTCGAAACAGCTGTCACAATAACATACAACTAAAATGCTTGCAGAACTTAATAAAATCAGTATTAAATATGATTTATATTAAATAAAAATAAAAAATAAATCGTTTTTTATCCCGTAATTTATTTTATTTCTCTTAATTATTCTTTCAATTCTTTAAATTATTTTAAATATTTTAATTATTTTACTTGCGTATTTTAATTATCCATATCCTTCATCCGCCATAACACGGGTACTTCCCTAGCGTGGCGGGAGAGACATAAAAAGACAATTTCCTCTAACTGGATTATCAGTTGTTCAATTTTATTTTTTAACCGTTAGAGTGCGGCCCAGCGCTGTCGCGCAGTAAAATTTAGCTACGTAAAATGCGACGCAGCGCTATAGGCAGAAATTTTCATTGTGCTTTTTGTTATCCCCGGGAGAGCACGTGTTCAATTTGAGCGTGGTATATTGCGGTTGGCGCGTGTCTTGAAGACTGTTTTTATTGTTTATGCTGTTAAAATAAATACACCCTAAAGTGAATCGATATTTTTCACTATGTCGGAAGTTAGTTCTATTGCGGATGATCGTAATGTATCAAATGACAGCGCCACTACAGAAGACGAGACCTTTGTTCCCATTAATGAAGACAGTGACGACGGAAGTGATATTATTGTACATCGCAATAAAAGATTGCGATATAAAGTGATCTTAGGATTCATTTTCAAAAACACAATTCTGAAGTGAAATAATCATATATTTTTGTATTTTTTAATATTTTTTGTAGTTGTAAATGTGTAGTTTTTTTTAATAAAAACAACAATATTCTTAAAATTTCATTCTTTACTTGTATACTTTCCAAAAAATCATTAAAATTGATTGGTTATTTTTCCAAGTTATTGCATTTTATTGAATACCATACTTTTTTTTTAAATTTAAAAACGCAGAATATTTGTAGAAATTTTGTATGCATACTTCCAAAATAAGCATAGCAATACAACAGTTATTGTTATGGAGAAGAAAATAGTATCAACTTATTAATTTTTTGAGTAGTTCATTATTGTACTTGTTTTGTGTGATTTGTTTTTTTTTATTTTTATATTGGGCATTGATTAAGCATATTGCTTACATACCTACATTTTTATTGTATTGTTTCTTGAAAAAATGTAGCATCGATAGTGTTTTTAATAAACAATAAACAGAATTTTAATTGGTATTCATTGAATATTTACTATAATAACTCTTCAAGACATTAACATGACTACTGTAAACAGGTTGTAAGAAGGGGAAGAAGGACACGTTGGGTGCTACTGTAATAGCACAGAGACAGGTTAACTCACCTCGAGGCTAGACGCGAGGGTTGATCTCAGGGTTCCACCAGGTTAGCCAAGCTGGTAAGGGCATCACACCTCTTGTCTCAAAGTCGCAGATCGGCGAAGCCTCATATTGGACTCAACGGAAAGGTACTTAACTACCAATGAAAAGATGCGTGCTTTCTAGACAGGGATTATTTTACAGGGAAAACATTTACAGGTAATACATACGGGGTTCAAAAAAAGGGGTCAGTACCTAACCTATTCTCGATAATCTCTCTCTCTGGTGAATCTCAAATTGGGCTTGTTATTCAAAAGGCACAGTTAACTACAGCACAGAAAGGAGGGTTGAACATAATGCTTACATGAGTTGGTCAGCGACTGGTGTCACGTTCCTTCAGTGTAAAAAGTGTGATGTTGAGGGGCTCTGGATTTCACACGTACAACATCAGGCAGGACACAGCGAGTCAATGCACTGGTCACTGACTTTAATATTTAGGTTTGTGCAAAGACAATGAGTTTACAATATACTGATGCAATGGCAGGCGTCGTCATAGCCATGCCGGGCGACCACGCGCTCAAGGCACGTAGGACGCACCCCCTTGTTCGGATGCCAGAATCCGAGTGAGTGCAAGATGGCGGATAGCTCTCGTGCTGGCGGGCCCTCGTGCATCAAGTCACGTAGGCCGCTTACGAGCGATGTGGCGCCGTTGTGTTAAACGCCGAGATCACCCCTAGCGTGTGTTCGAGAAAGTTCTAGGAACTTCCTTTTAAAGGGCTAGATTCTTCTATTAAATTGTAGCTAATCTTGTTACATAACAAGGTAAAACCCTTTAAGGCACAAAACGAAAACATTAAAAAAGGCGATAAAAACAATTATCTATCGTGTTCAATCAGTGCAAAATTCATTTGTTAAATTATTAGCTCTTAAAAGTTTATACGAACAAAGGCATAATATTCCATACTTTTATCAGTCTCAAAATTCTTTCATTGAGAGCAATTTTTTTGTACAAAATTATACATCAGCACATCAATAACCCTATATATTATACAAATAGACTAGAGCACACTTACAATACTCGTCTCAATTTTAATGAAGGATTAATGATTCCTAAGCATATAAACAAATATGGACAAATAACGTTAGATTACATGATGAAATAAAATAAAAATGTTTTAAAACTAAACAATTAATAAATATATTGAAAATTTGGCTAGCTGAATGAAACTACTTGTTCAATTTATTTATTTTTTTATAACTTATTGAAGTTTGTAAACCTCATTGTAATATTTAATCATTGAAGAAGATAATATTACCACATCCCAAATGAACCACGAAACCGAAAAACAACAGAAAATAAAAAGATTTCAGTCGCATCTGGGACTCGAACCCAGGACCTCTACCTATCCGGGGTAACCGCTTTACCAACTGAGCTAATGAGACCAGTTCAATTTACGCCATTTAACTTTGCAATCATCATAAGGATAGCAGCCAATAATATGGGATTTATAAAAATAGAGGATAATATTAACAAGTCTTGAACTTGAAGTATGGTATCGATGTAATTTGAGTAATTTTGTAATTTATCGAGTATTTGTATGATAGGTTTTAATATAAAAAATGTATTTTATTCTCCTTATTGATTTTCTTGTTGGTGTATTAATGTTGATTTGTGATAAAATGTTTGGTGTGTCAATTGATGCATGCATAATTTTGTACAAAAAGAATACATGAAAAAGTTTACGTCTGACTGACAGAGATTTTAGTTTATAGTGCGAAATACGATCATTATTTGTTCCAAATTTTATAAAAATATATAATAATAATAATAATAATAATAATTGGATGATTTGTATATCGCCGTTTTTGTGAAAAATGACCTCAAGGGCGCTGTGTTTTGTAACTTAACCTTATCTGTAAATTTAGGATAAGGTTTGAATAACAAGCTCACGTTAGTCAAAATACTAAAAAGTAGTAAGGGGAAAAAATAAATATTCATGTACGAGCGTATATTTTACTACTCGAAAAAGTAATTTTAAATCTTGATTTTTAAATGAGAGTTAATATTTTTTTCCTGAAGTGGTGTAAAATGTTACAATTCTATTTATAATGTAATGAGATGTGAAGTTTGACTCATTTCACCGATAGTATAAAAAAACCGAAATGATTTTACCATATTGTCAATTGAAAATTATTTGACACCACTTAACCCCTCTAGTCTTTTTGGTAGATATTTTTTTCCGAGAAAACAAATAACCGTAGAGTCTTTTGGGGAGATATTTCTCCCAGCCCGAAACAGATTCATAAAAGTCATGTTATCTCATTTTGTACTATAGTGACGAATATGATTTAAATTGTGTTAGAAAGAGAAAAAACACGATTTTATTGCCATTTAAAAGGTTACCATGCGCATTTAAGAAAAATTATCATATTATCACAAAGACTCGAGGGGTTAACCCTTTGATTCCATAAGTTCCGTATCGGGAACCAAACAACAGTCCTCATAATATCCGTTCTATCTTCCTTTCTCTTAAGGTCAGACACGTGTTTTAGAAAGAGATAACTCCACATTCTGATAGTAGATCGAAAGTGCTAAATTGATATTTTTAATTATGTGAAAATTCTATTGTTATCTATTGTTGATTTATTGCTCTTAATAGTATAGATGCATACAAATGTTATTTTTGACAACCATCCACACTTTGATTATGTTAATAATACGAAAACTGTATTTATATTTACAAATATCTAATGTTTGTTTTATTATCTGAAATATTACGTTAATGGCATATGTTATGCCGTACACATAAATATATATTTTTATTAAATTTTAAAATTTAAAAAAAAAAAAAAAAAATAATATTATGTAGGTACAATAATTCATTGAATGGAACTTAATTGGTCTAGAATGTGTTATTTTTATGATGTTTACACAGTTGTATAAAATGAATGTTTACTAAGTAAAATAAAAATAAAAATAAAAATAATAATAATAATGGAAAATTAAAAAAAAAAACTTAAAAAAACAAAACTAAACATAGAAACTAAAAAAAAAATAAAAAGATGAAAAATGAAATAGAAAGGAAAAAAAATAGAATAATAACAAAAAAACATTCATGTACACATCATACAATATTTTGAGTCATCGATACGGTAAGGTAGGTATTAGATACGAGAGGGGGCAATTTGACGGCCTCCATGGTCGAGGGGTAAGGCTCTCGACTACGAATCCGAAGGTCGTGGGTTCAAATCCCGGCGTGCGCAAGTAATTTTATTTAATTAATTTGTGTTGTTTCACAATTAATTCATTTAAAAATAATATAGAGTATATTTGCGCACGTTCCAGAGTGGAAGATACTCTCAGTATCGCCTGGTGAAAGACCACCATTCAGAATTGAAACGTTGCTTGAAATGGCTTTTAGCCGTGTTTGGTGACCAGATCTGAATAGCCAGGTATTTACCCTTTTCCCCACCTTCCTCTCCCCTTCTCCTTCCCCTCCCCAATACCTTCAGCCTCACAACATTCCCCAATTGGGAATGCCATAGTCTCACTGGCTCCAGACGGTTGGGAGCAGTTTGGGACTCTTGTGCGGTATTCATATAAAAAAAAAAAAAAAATATATAATTGCCTTCCAGAGGAAATAAAAAAAGCTGGATATATTTGGAAAGATATTGTTTTTCCTGAAATTACATGAACAAAATAACAAAGTGTGTAAAATTGTAATGGATCTATGAAGGTAATCATCTGTAAGTGAAAATATTATTTTATTTTGTTCTAGAATTATATAAATTAAATTAAACTTTTTTTTATTCTATAAAAATGATGCCAGAGATTTTGCTGACTAGCGCAAAAACAGATTTTCTGCATTATAGTAACGATTCAACGAATCTAATTATCTTTATGGCATCAGTTTTATTTTCCAAGGCAATAAATTGTTAATGT
Organism: Halesus radiatus; assembly: GCA_022606495.2. NCBI lineage: Eukaryota > Metazoa > Arthropoda > Insecta > Trichoptera > Limnephilidae > Halesus > Halesus radiatus. The sequence continues at coordinate 37,361 of JAHDVE020006508.1, read as the reverse complement.
ATCTTACTATTGTAAACCAGATGATGATTCATTTGTGTATTTATAATTTCCCTGCATTAAAATAGTTTATTACAGGGAAATTATTAATTCCGATTCCATGAAAACAAATTGTCGTCGTAGCTACAACCCTTGGAAAGTCCAGCCCGTCTCTAGAAAATTTCTTTTTTTTTACATTAAGGCTAAACGAAATTTAACACGCGCTCACAGATGGCGCCAATTCAAATATTTTAGAAAAAAAAATTTGTAGCACTTAGTGCTTTTAAATATTGATATGAATTGTTTGTTAGCGGGTGTACACACGGAATATGAAATGGAATAAAATGCTACTGTAAATTTTAAGATCAAGATCTTCAAGGAACTTATAAAAATACAGTATATTAGTGTAAAATTAACATACTCATACAGTATTTTTGTTAGTTTCTTGAAGAACTTGAGCTTTAAATATAGGTACAATAACAATTTTTTTCAATTTCATATTCCGTATTATTTGTTGTAAGGTGTACACCTTACAACAAATAATGCATTTCAATATTTAAAAGTATCAAGTGCTAGAACTTTTTTTTTAAATATTTGAATTATCGCCATCTGTGACCGCGTATCACGTTTCGTTAAACCTTAACTCCACACAGGAGGCCCTGAGGAAAATTATTTCCCTCTAGGCTTATGTCATCTATGGGGATGTTGTGTAGAGGGTCTTTTGAGGAAAGGAAGGGAAGGAAGTTCTGTGAACGAAAAAGGCCTGAAGGATGGGTAGGAATCTAGAGGTCAGTGTGTACAGGAATGACGGACGTATTAATCCATATCTCCCACCAAAACCCATACAAATCTCACCCCAAGAACCTGGGCACCCCTGCGACCCATTGGGGTGACCTATGGCAGAGGTGATGGTTATCCAATGAATGATCAGTAGTACCTAATATGTTCCATCAAGTGCAAAATTATTTGGCGTTAAAAGAAATGCGAGAGGATGAAAAAGATAGAGGTTGGGTTGTACCCAACTGGCTATTTGATATGTTTATTAATGTACAAGTACCGTGATATATATGTATCTAAGGGTATTTAATGATACTTAGAATAATTGTTTTACCTTTTGCACTAACGATTTTATTACATATTTTATATTTACTTTTATCACTTTGTTATTCAATATTCATCTTCATCACGTGTGCTTTTCGTGGATCAACCTTTTCAAACAAATAAAAACGCCTCGTGGATTATTACTTAGCCACGTAAATCCTCCACTTGACCTCGACCTACAACCCTCCTTTATCACTTAGATTGGATCCTATGTCGAACTCGTGCAATGCCTCACGGTCGTTTGAAGCCTTCGTTAGTGTGATGTTTTCTAATGTCCTTTTTATGGTGACTTATTAATAAAGTGACTCACAAAGAGCACAAATTATTGCAGGTGTTCAATCATTAAGTGTGCAGTTTTTATTAAATGCCTTTATTGTCACTTTTTATCTTATATTATAGTCTAGACCAGGATCGGAGTTGAGTCAGTGACACTTTGGGAGCGCGCGGCAAAACAACGTCAGGATGTTATTTACTGCTTCTCGGGTAATTTTAGTTCTCGCAGTGGGAATTCTACTGGTGGATTTATCGAGTTCAAGCGTTCGTAAGTTTTTCACCTGTTATAGATATGTACTTTCTCCTCACACAATTGCAATATACCCACAATAATTCCCCAGGGATCGTATCTTAGACCTTTATTGTTTATTTTATAAATCAGCAGTTGTTTCAAATATTCCAAATTTTTAACTTTTGTTGTCACCATAATTTAGTCAAAAACGCATCAAAAAAGGTAAACAAGTATTTAAAATAACTTTTAGCACGTAACGCTTTAAAATATTGGAATAAATTGTTTGTTGGCGGGTGTAGACACATACAATAATATCGTATTATTGTAAAACTAAGAGTATTTTTATAAGAATCTTGAAGAAATTAAGCTTTGAACTTTTCAACAAACAATTCATCTCAATATTTAAACGCATTAAATGGTAAAAATGATTTTTTTCTAAAATATTTAAATTAGTGCCATCTGTGAGCGCGTATCACGTTTCGTTTAACAGTAATAAATCTTTTATCTTTCGTTCAGCGTCATTCATCACGCCATGCGCGCGGAATTCCCCCGCCTTCAACGATTGCGTCCTGAAGGAGGGGCGTAAGATCCTGAAGCAGTTCGCAAGCGGGATCCCGGAGCTGGGGGTGGCACCCCTAGACCCCCTGGACGTGGGGGAGTTCGAGATGAACCTCAATGGGGTCCGATTGAAAAATATGAACTCAATTATGAAGGGGATTAAGAACGCTCACCTCGATGAAGTGCTGTAAGTTCCAAGATGCAGAACTAATCTACCATTAGTAATGCCCCTCGGAAAAATGATAATTCTCTTAAAACACGCGACGTCGACATTTTCCACGTTAATATTGTTAAATTCAAAATGCTGATAAGTATGTAACGAACATTGGCTAATAATGTATTCTAATTTACTTTTATCGTTGGAATAATTTCTGAAAATGTACAAATAAAATACAAAATAATTAAATACAAAAAATACGCTTTCAGCAATGTTGTACGCTTTGTGGTTTCCATTATCGACTCCTTGGAATAACAAGGTTCCATCTGACACAGCAATGTCGTGCGATAATGTGCTCTATAGAAGGTAACTTTAAGACTCAATATCGCGTAACATTGCTGTATTAGATGGAACCTTGGTATTTCAAGGGGTCGATTTAATGAATTATTTGTGATAAAATTCGTATGATTTAAATATGTTATTTTGCCGCATATATTGATCATATGAAAGCACATACATATTAATATGTACCCACGGATACAATATTCCTGCAAAAAAAAATGTACAATATAATATTGAGAATTCGAAGCTATTGGAGTGCCTACCTACCTCCGAACAAAAAATTCAATTGAAACAATATGTCAATATTAGAGAATCAATGAATATATTAGGTGAATGAATATATAATGAAGACATAATTTGTCTCGACGCCACCTATTGAGGGATTTAGCCGTTACAAGCCTTCCTCATACTAATAAAGTTGGTTGTTTACAGGTGAAATATAATAAAAAACCGTAATTATTGAATGAAACACTAGTATATATTGATTAACTTGGCGGGTTTGCGATAAGCCGACGTAGCTCAATGGTAGAGCATCTGACCGGATATTAGAAGGGTGTAGGTTCGAGTCCTGCCGGCGACATTTATCTTTTCTCGGAAGGTTTTTTCAATTTGGATGAGTGTTTCAGGCTAATAATTATTGTTTATAAAAAATAATTGTTACCCTTTGCGCTATACACAAAAATCTTGTCTTAAAAAACTTTAGTTTATCAATTAATAATATATTAGGTGTTAAATAGCCGTGGTTTTTCGTAATTCGTCAATCATCGAATTAAAAAATATCATACCTATAATCATAGCACTAATATTTTAAATATAATTGGTTTTGGCATTAGATTAGATAATTTTGAAGCATTAGAAATAAAATTGACAGTAATATTCTTAATCATCTTAATTTGTCTTCATATTAGAGATATTTCCCTTTAATTCAAAATTTCCACTTCTCCTTAATCCCTCCTTTGACCTTCTGTCTCTTTCCTTTTTTTGTGTATTATCCCATTCTGTTACATGTAATCATATCTCAGTCCCACTTTTCAAATGTTTCGTTTTATATTTTGTATATCTTAACTATATTATATATGTATTTTTTAACATTATAAATAATATTCAAACAACACGACGACATTGTTTAAGAAAGGGATAGACACAAATCCGGTATTAATATTAAAATTAAAATAAGTGGAGATATTTAAAATGTTTTTTTTACAGCATAGATCTTGAAAAGAATAGGGGTAGCTGCAGAATAAGTGGAAACACGACTTCCTCTGCCGACTATACCATCGATGGGAAGTTCTTAACTTTCCCACTAAAAGGTTCAGGAAAATCTAAACTGAAAATGGGTAAGTGAGACTTAATTTATTGATATTTTTTAATGCGAAATTTTTAAAGTAGGCTTTTGTATGAAATCAATTGCTCGGCACAATTTATTTATTTGCATAAACTAAGCTTCAGTTAATAACGAGGAAATTAAAAAAAAATGCTTTTGGTTGTGGTTATTTTTCGATTAAGAAAATGATTATGTTAATTATTTATCTATAATTAAGCAAATCTTGTAATAGTTAGTTTTAATATGGTGCATAACGTTATTGAATTCCCATTCCTCTTAGAATTCTATGGCCTAAGGGGAACGGCTGCGGTGCCTGTTTCATACAAAACTGAATTTTGGATTGGAAGCCAAAATACCCATCCAAACGGAATGACATATTTTTTTAAAATTAAAGTTTTACCCCTACCCTTACCCCTATAAGGTTCAGTGTGAGTCTTATATCGTATTCATATATATAATTCTCTATATAATTTTTTTTTATGAAAAGGAAGATTAACATTCTCGGGTATCGAATAACCTGATTTTATTGCAGTTGCTCCTTCTTCCATCTCTCAGTTTCATTTTCAGTGTCGATAAAAGGACGTTTATTTAAATAACGTTATACAGTTTCAAACAATGCATAAGTACAATATGTTATATAAATGTATCGTTTACATTACCTACCTCACTAGGAAAAACTGTTGTGAGGTTCTGATCTTTATAAGCGGAATATATGGTTTGAGCAATAGTGTAGGACTTAGCAGTTGAATTGAGCTCACAAATCCTCGGTAGGAACCCGACGCATCTATCCATTCAGGTACTGACCGGTTTCATTATAATTAGAATCCGATAAACATTAATAGAATTCATTTACCCGCGTGCTGGCTACAAATAACCATGCATAAATAATTAATTTTATTAAAGTAATAGCTAGTGGAGGATGGAACCCGGGACGGCTGGATTGAAACCCAATGCTTTGAATCATTCGTCTAATAACCTGTCATCTTTGGGGATACCATGTAGAGCAGAGGTTCTCAACCTTATTTGTCTCACCGCCTACTTTTGTAATGCATTATTTTTCACCTGACAACAGGTCCCGAGAAACCTGGTTAGGTGGTATGACAACCTAGAAAAAATGACGAAAAATCGAATAATCCATCTATGAATCAATAGAATAATTGAACAGTTATTTTTATTTGCACCATTCTCTCAACTTTGTCCCTACAACAAATTTAAATTCATAAGAAAAATGTATTAAATTTATTTTTCCCTCACCTCCAATTACAGTACTTCACCGCCCCCCCATTTTCCCTTGAGACCACCACCGCCCCTTTTGATCCCACCAGTGCCCCTTGGTGGCGGTACAGTCCCCGTTGGGAACTTTTTATGTAGATGGTCTTGAAAAATTCCATTCCGAAATTTGAAATGGGTGTGTGATAAAGCTCCTTTTTACTTATAGTAGTGGCCATAAATATTAATTAAAAAGATTTTATTATTTAAGTGAACTACAAGATGAGGATAGCGTGGACCTATGACCTGAAGAAGGGAAAGGATGGGAAGCATCACATTGTCTTAAAGGATTCAACAACCAACCAAGAAATGGAAAATATGATTATCCGCATGGATGGACTTTTCGGCAACGACAAGGTTTTAGGTAAGACCACCAGAAATTGCTTTTTAATTCCTCCAAATTAAGTGTAAAAACTGGTCTATTCATTGAAGTGTATGTGGTGGACAGTTTCACCCTTTTTATGTATCATTGGATGGATCAATTTATTAATTGTTTTTGTCTTTAATTCGTAGAACTGTATTTAATTTAAAAAAAAATAATTTAAATCAAAATTATTAATGTTATTATTAAGTTCTGCATCTATTTTTAGTTTTAATTATTATGACAGCTGTTTAGGCGTTCAAGGCTATTTTCAAACTGCGGTTAATCAACACTGTGACAACTTATTTATTAGATTTTATTCACTCCCACCCCTTTCTAATTTGGACGAGTTTTTAAAAATAATGATTTATTATCGGTTAAACCGATTTATTTAGAAAACAATTCAAATTCCTATAATGTGAGGTTTATACAGTTATAATGTTTTTTCCGTATTTAAATGATAATAATTTATTAATTGATTTATTTAAATCCATTATATTGTTTTAATAATGTGAACATACTGAGAAGTGGTGAATATATAATCAATCTACGTACGGATCAATGTATGTACATTGCAACCTGTTTTCGTAACACATAAGGCGATTATATAAATTATCCTTAGGACCTCTCTAAACAAAATATATCTTTATCGTTCTCAACTTTACGACTCTGAAACACATGAGATTTTGAGATTTTAATTTACGCATTTAAAAATATGTCCAACCTTAATCATATTAACTCGAGGAGAAATACAAGAACAATTCATCAAAAAATACATCAACCCACAACTAAAACGACATTTGCACAAAGAAATTCATCAAAAAATACATCAACCCACAACTAAAACGACATTTGCACAAAGAAATTTCCACCAAGTTACAAACACTCTCCCTCGCGAACTAATAATATCAGAAATTAAAAAAAAATATCACCTAAAACAGGATGTTTTCAAATCTAATATATTTTTTAAATCGTTTATTTTAAATATACATATAAATGAATGTCTGCCCTGCATTTTCAGAGTTTAAAATTATAAAATTACTTGACTGGTTTGGCTGAAAATAGCACAGGTTGTTCTTATTAGTGCCGGAAAGGTTTAGAGAGTACACAATTACTTGTATTTTTTCGGCATTCACCAGCGTTCTTAAAACTCGCTAGTAAATGGCACGGTTGTGTCGAAACCGGTAGCGAATTTAATAAATCAAAAATAGCAAAAGTACATAGGCAATAAAACTTCCAAACAAAATTTTTAGAGAGTAGTTTGAATGAAATCCAATACATGAAACTGTTGCTATAACGTTTTAAAATTAGTATGAAAAATATTGAACCCGCCACATTGTATTGAGGTTAAACCATAGATATACCACTCTGGTTAGCCACAGATTACAAATCCAAAAAAAAGGTTTGTTTGGGTAGACCATTTTAAAAAGTGGAAAACACAAGTAGGTACCTACTTAAGAACTTTATGACTTAGATATTCGTATATTTTGAAAAAATAAACGTTTAGATTGAAATAAAATATTCAAAAGAATGTTTCTTTATTTGGAGATAGTTACTTTTGCTGTCAAATCAATTTGGCATCCTAATGACAAGCAAGAATTCACAACTTTGTAACTTTATTCCAAATCCCAATAAAAGTATGTACTTATTTCTATTCAATTAAAACTAACAATTGTCTGACATTTAGAAGTAGTTAAAATTGAAGGCGCTGCTTATAAAAATATCAAATTAATGTTTCTTTGTTTAGAGATAGTAATAGTCATCACAATGCATTAATTTTGCTGCCAAATTAATTATGGCCCCCAAACGACAAGCAAGAATACACAACTTCATAACTTTATTAAAAAAAAAATAATAATCCTGAGCAAGACCGGGTACTCATCAGCTAGTTTTAAATAAATTATGGTTTTATAATTATTGTTTATCTGTGCATATTAAATAATTAAATTCAAATAAAAAATATATTTAAATCTAAACTACGTCGAAGAATAAGTTAAAAATTGATAAAATTGGATTTTACAATTCGTAGAAGTATAATATTTACTTAAGTAATAATATTGTAAATCTGGTATCTGGTATCTATGAATATAAATACCTTAAAAAACTTTCGGGGAATAATTGTCCGGGGATCAATTTCCGGGGATTCATATGTAAGGATTCACTGGCAGAGATGGGGATGAATTGTCGGGCGACTGATAGTCGATGAACCCTTTAAAACAAACAATATCATCATGGATACATATTTCCACTGACTACGGGCAGTGGCGTACATTCCATATATGCACATAAGCACTGCATACCTTGCATTGCTCACATACAAATAAAGATAATGTTAAAATTTATAAAATTTTTGCAAGGAGTCGCCCTACCGACCGCCCTACTATAACGTGTCAAAAGCAGGAACTAAGTATGCAATACGATGCGCATGGCATATTCAAATGATGATTGTATTCTACACAAAAAAGTACAAGTCTGCACAATGCGCATTCGAGGGAAGACTCGTTTGTGTTAGTGTCGAAATAGGCTGTGCTTTTCGGTAAAAATCACAAATGTAGTAACCAGTGCCATCTGATAGTGCCTCCATTCATTAGTAAAACTTTAGTAAAGAATAAATTATCATATTATGTTGGTTTTCTTACTTGAGCCGTCCAAAAAATGACGTAAATTTTATCTAATCATTAAATGACATGTAATATTCATAAATGAAGCAGTTATTTGAGTAATGTCAATTAATTCGCAGTTTTTCCTGTTGTCTACCCTAAATAAAAACTCTGTTTACGCCACTGACTACGGGCAGTAGCCACTCTTAAAAAAAACACAAAATTAAAAAATAAATCATATTTAACCAATATTTTATAATGAAATCCCAATTAATTAAACGACCAGACATTTTATAAAGAAAATCCTACTTGTTCCTTATCAAACAACATACATTCTGCATTTCTTCAAAGTAAATACAATATATTCATTCGATTCTTGGTACACTATATGAAAAATTAACACCGCGTGCCTAAAATTCAAAGATATGTTTCAATTATTTTCACAAGTACATAATTGGTAGAGGTATTTTAATTAAAAATGTTTCCTTTCTTTACAGGCGAAACAATGAATAGAATCCTGAATGAAAACTGGCGCCAAGTATTGAAGGATATTGAAGGCCCTTCATTAAATGTTATGCGGAAGAAAATGTTAATCATCTTCAACCAATTCTACAGCCAAATACCATTCGAAGAACTTTTCCCCCTAGTGTAAAATAAAATAATTAATTATGGCAAATACCAATAAGGAACTCCAGTGAAAAATATTACGACTTTAAAAATATGTATTCATATAGATCAGCAAACGCGGATTCTGAATATATAACTATATATATTTATACGTAGAATTTATAAATCGTTTTTTAAAAGTGAATAAATAATCATCTCATCAAAACACCTTGTTATGTTGGTATCATTGTATTTGGAATATCTGACGTCACGTGTGTATTCTGTTTTTGGATTAGTAAGAAGATTTTTATTTTTCGATGTTGTTTTGTATTTTAAATAGTTTTTTTAGTGTTGGCGAAATTTAAACAAAATTTTGGTGACTGTAAGCTCTATAATTGTTGTTAAATATTAAAAAAAAAACTAATATTGATGAAGGAAATTAGAGTATTTACGAGCAAACCAATTTTCGATATGAATCTTTTGATAATGTTAATGCTCAATACTATTATTATTCTTAGAGTTAAAGCTTCTAAAAGGGTACATAATGTTATTATTTATGTTTAGTTATTTGATTTCTTCAGATTTTGGTAGTATTGATGTAATTATTAGGTTTTCCTTCACATGGATCAGCTGGGGAGGATTTGAAAAATTTAACTTTTCAGGCTTGGTTAGGTTTTGTGGAATCAGTGAGTGTTTAAATTATTACTGTAATTGCCAACGACAGGCTCAATCGATAAATATTAAACAGTCATTTAATATTGTGAGTATAGGAATATTTTTGCTTTATAATTACCTAAATTTATTTATTTATTAATTATGGCGATTCACATAGTGTCTACTTTTTATGAACGTGCAACTAACTTTTGTTTGGAGGGTCTTTTTAAGGAGAGGAAGGAGTGAGCATGGGTCGTTATTGGAGTTTGTGTGTGTGTTTTTTTTTTCAATTTTATGTATGTATAATCTTGTACAATATTCCTCTGATCTGGAATATTGTACCTACTATGAATATGCCAGCAATATATTTATTAGTTTTATCCGGTTCTAGATTGCTGATTAACATAGAACCATGTACTAATGTATATTTACTTGAAACATTTTTTTCTCATACGTCGATGTATTAAATAAATATTTTTAAAAAATTATGGCTTATTAAATTAATTGAATAAGTAGATATTGTTTCATTGGGAACTTTTAATTAGACGTTAATTATTGTGTGTTCATACTAATTTAATGATTTTACCTGGAAAATAATATTACATTTCGGTTGCCTTAACATTTTTCTTTATTTACTTATTTAACTTAAAATAGAACATATATGTACATTGGATAGATATATTCTAACATCAGTGGCGTGCATTACTTTTTAATAAAGGGTAGGCTGTTGTAGCTTCCAGGTGAGGATTTTCACTACTACATTATCATGAAAAATTACGAACATCTTAAATTTACATAAAAATTGTTCCATCTCTGTTGTTAAGGATTGAAAATCAAAAAAAGAAATCTCTTTGAGTAAAACGATTATGACCAAAAGAAAAGGATTTAAAAAAAATGTTTTCTTGGAAATGAATAGTTTTTCGTTTGTATTCGTTTTTTTAAGTTACTCCACGCAAGAGGCCCTGAGGGAAATAATTTCCCTCAAAGCCTATATCATCTTTGGGGATGCTTTGTGGAGGGTCTTTTAGAGGATAGAAAGGAGTGAACCTGGGTCTTGACGAGACCCATGTTGTAAGAGGAAGGAAACAGAGGGAAAACTGTTAAACACAAGAACGAGTTGTAGAAGCGACCCGTTCTCATATGACAAATGTCAACCGTGTAAAAATGTTGGGCGCGGGTTTCCCGACTGTGCACCGGTGCCGAAGGGATCATTGTCCAGACTGGAAGATACTCTCAGTATTGCCCTGGTGAAAGACCACCATTCAGAATTGAAACGTTGCTTAAAATGGCTTTTAGCCGTGTTTGGTAACCAGATCTAAATAGCCAGGTATTTACCCACCTTCCTCTTCCCCTTCTCCTTCCCTTCCCCAATATCTTCAGCCTCACAACATTCCCCAATTGGGGATGCCATAGTCTCACTGGCTCCAGACGGTTGGGAGCAGTTGGAACTCTTGTGCGGCATTCATATAAAAAAATAAATAAAATATGACGCTAGTTCCTCACCATCATCCATTAAAATACTGGTAGAACAAGGGCAGCGTTTCCACCTGACGTCTGTGCTCCAAAGATTGCAATCCGTTTGTTAAGATAGGCGAATCTATCAAACGGACCGCCCGTTTGTTCACAGAATCAAGGGTTCTTTTCAGATATTTTGGGGCTCCGGACCAGAAGTGGCTGCCAAATTCTAGAGTGGGGCGCACTTGCGATTTGTACAGGGTCAGCAGTTATGTACTATTAAAGTATCTGCAGGCTCTGTACAGTACGCCCAGCTTCTATGAGGATAACTTTATTCAAACTTCGATGGAGCCCCCGAGCTGGTCACTTAGGGTCAACCTGAGCTGGTCACTTAGGGTCAACCTGAGCTGGTCACTTAGGTTTACACCAAACTTATCAATGGAGGGCCGTTATCAATTCGTTACAGCTTCTCAGCCTTTATGGACTCCACGCCACCGATTAACAAAATATATCTTAAACAATTATTTTTTTCATTATTATGTTACTTCTTATAATAACTTCTATGCATAGTAAAAATAATGCAATTTTATGTGGAATTTCCAGCATATTATAAGCATTAAAAATATTTCATTTCAACGAAATTATTTGAGATATTAGTGTCAAAATATTTATGTGGTTTCAATATGAAATATTTAAAAATATTAATTTCTGGAAAAATTTCGAAATCCGAAAGTGGCATTCATTGCCTCTAAAGCTAATTATTTGCTAGAATATTGCATCTTAATTCAAATCTAAATCTGTTTATACCAAACCATTCCACCCAACCCGAAGCGGTATTAAACTTTATTTATTTAAAATACATTCAGATTAAATCGAAAAAATTCAACATAAATTCCTAAGACACATTAATTATGATCTCTGTATTCCCATTGAAAGCATTACCTATAATTACTTGATGAATGAACTAAATTTATTAAATGTCTTAGATTAAAAAAAAAAAAAAAAAAAAAAAAAAAAAAAAAAAAAAAAAAAAAAAAAAAAAAAAAAAAAAAAAAAAAAAAAAAAAAAAAAAAAAAAAAAAAAAAAAAAAAAAAAAAAAAAAAAAAAAAAAAAAAAAAAAAAAAAAAAAAAAAAAAAAAAAAAAAAAAAAAAAGAATTATTTCCTACTTGATATTTATGTTGAAAATTGTAAATGGTATTGTAGACAGCCCTGGGGCGCTATTCCCGTTCTTTTTAAGGAAGATTCCTTAACTTTTTCCTTAGGGTTAAACTCTTCTTACTTAACTGCGGTTCCGATACTCTCGGATGACAGCTATCAGTTGAATTCAGCGAGCGACATTCATAAAAAATGTCAATATTTGCGATGTTTTAACAAGAGGAAAACTCAATATTAAGTATTTTACCAATTACGTTATTATTTACTTTAAATATAATTAGCTAGTAAACATTATATAGATGTTGATATCTTTGACAATTCACGTCAAGCGCAAATTCAAATGTCACTTTTAGAACTAGAGACAAAAAAAGGTCATTACATTACTATCTGATGAGGTAGGTACCTTTTTATAAAACTTGATTCTTCGTTAAAAGCTTACTTATGGTATTTAAAAATAAAATAAAAATGTATTAAAATGAATTATAACATAATGTTATTGTCTGTTATTGTGTTAATGTTATTATCAAAGAATCTATTTGGGATCTTTTTACTATGTCTCACCGGAATTCCGCAGTTAATCAAGAAGTCTTTAACCCTAAGGAAAAAGTTAAGGAATCTTCCTTAAAAAGAACGGGAATTGCGCCCCTGGTTTAATTAACCTCGTTCAATTTCATATACCTACGAGAGCCAGTTTTTCCAAAATCCTGTTTAAATGTAACAACACCAGGACGAACATTACAACCACTCGCTTGTACCTAGATTACATGAAGTTAGTAATAGATACGCACATGTGGAAGTAGAAGAAAACTATACTATAATATATTTTCAATCAATATTAATAAAACTTAAGTTTACTTTATGTTTTATATTTGCGCATATCTTTTACTTTTATATCCTTAATGAACTTTTATTATTTATATACTCTCTGATACGACCTAATGCCACATTTAATAGTTACCTTTTAAAAATTATTTGTGCCATATTCTTATTCTTGTAGTTAACTGTGACATGTAATTATACAGTTGATATTAAATAAAATAAATAAATAAAATCACGTTAGAAAAGATTGTGTACGAGCATACTCAGTTGGAGAAAAATTAGATAATTTTATTTTCATCACTTTACGTTTAAAACGCATTTTCAATCCAATTTGTATTGGCAGCAATATTTCCTGAAATTAGTTTTGTTTACTTAAAACTTGTTTTCCATCGACTCCCCAAACACTTAACACGAAGTAAGTGTATTTGGTTTCCCTTTCACCATATAAACTGTCGACAGTCGAAATACACGCAATTTTAGTTGTGTCGATGGACCCAGTAGCCGGCTCTAAAATAACAGCTGGGAAAATGAAATATTCAGTTATTTTCGGATTAACGTTGTGCGCAGTTTTGAATTTTATAGATGCACAAAAATTACGTGAGTTACAAACAAATTTATAAATAAGAATAAAAAACATCATTTTTGTGTCTCAAAATGTTCCACATTCGTACAACGTATTAACACAATAATAGTTACATTAAATTCTTGAATACAGTTTTAGCGCAGTTTTTCTAAATTTCTGACTTATACAAACTATTTAAAATTTATTTTACTAAATTTAATGCTTGTGCATAATTGCTATTCAAACAAAAAAAACTCCATATCATTCAAGAATCATATATCGCGGTTGAAATGATATTATGAGTTTATAATGATTGCATTATAGTCTATCCGGTACCGTGAGATCGTGGGTTCGAGACCCAGTTGCTACCGTTATCTTTTTCTTTTCTGTGTCTTCGTGTTCATTTTGAGAATTGTTAAAATTATCTTCAATGATTAACAATGTATATTACAATGAAGTTCATAATTTTCAATTAGTTATTACAAAATTAAAGAAAAAAATTCTTATGGAATCCATATATCTAGATTTCATATTGCGAGATTTTAATGAAATAGAAATAATACATTTTAATCCAAAATATAAACTTTCATAATTATAATATCCGATAATGTGTTATAAATTCATGAATATTGTTATGTTATTTATTATGTTGGCAGCATGTAATGTAAATATATTTATTCATTATTCACAATCATTTATGACACAAGAAGAGTGTGAGTTTATTTATTTAAATAATTGTGTCACTTAACCTGTCGTAGTGAGTTGTGATTAATTGATTTAATTATGATTGGTGATTGAAGGTTAGTTGTGTTACATAACCCGATGATAGTTAAATCAGTAACCTAGAAATGCTTTATGCAGGTAAACTAACAATATAATATTTAATTATTAATTGTTTTTGGGTTTAGTTCGTAGAACTAAATTTACTTTTTTTTAAATTTAATGTAAATCAAATTTAATAATGTTGTTATTAATTTATTCATTACAGTTTTTTTTATTTATTATTGTGGTAGCTGTTCGAAAATGGCCTTGTTCGCCGAAATAGCTATCACAATAATAAAAACTAAAATACTTGCAGAACTTAATAATAAAATTATTTAATTTAGTTTGCGTAAATTTTTTTAAATATTTATATTAACTTATTATTTTATACAAATTTATCAAAAATCGTGGAGTTTTTTTTCTGCCTTTTTCAGTACCCATAATGATAATAATAATAATGTAATAATAACAAAGCATTTATATAGCGCAGTTTTGTGTTATTTCACTTCAAGTGTGCTTTGCTACAAATAAACTTATTAAATAACTGCATTCATTGGTATTCCTACAGTGCTCTTTTTACATTCTATTTATACATTCTTAACAAACCGAACAATACAAAACATTCAAATAGTATTATTGTTAATTTTGTTCCATACGAGTAATTTTTTAACTCTCAGTCGATACTGCGAAGCCAACGCAGTGGGACTATGGCACCCCGAGTTGGGGTATATTTTGAAGCTGAAGGGTGTAGGGAGGGGATAGAAATTGATAAGAGGAAGATTGGAAGTTTCTGTGGCACATCATTGGCCAAACAGCCGAATTGGAAGCATAGAATAGTGCTCGAAATGAAAGTGAAAAACATTATTATGAAACATAGTGCATCAAATATATTTTTATTAATTCGCAGGCTTCAAATTCTCTTCAAGATTATTCCGTACACGTTAATAATAATAAAAAATCAATCCATTAAAGCTTATAAATCTCATTGCAATAATCATTGAAGAATATAGTTTTAAAAAGAGTTTATAATAATTATGGATTTATTTATTTTAGCTTCGATAATCTATTCCAATAAATTAAATATTTATTCCTAACTTTCAGAAAAGTCAATAGATATCCCATATAAATAAAATCGGATAGGTATATCCGCGACACATCTAGGTTTCAAATATATTCGGGTAGAACTTTTCAATCATACAAAAATACAGCAGCCAAAAATAAGGAAATTAATTAGGATAATATTAATAATTCTCATATTGTAAAATGAAGGAAAATGATTAGGTGTCAGTAGCTCAATCTTAGAGCGCTGTTTCGGTGAGACAGAGGATGTGGATTCTAGTTTCATTTGCAACCGTTACCTTTTTATTTTTTTAATCTTTTTCTGTTTCATGTTTCATTGAGATTTGTTAATTCTATTTACTTCAATGAATATATCAAAATATATATTATGTTCGATCAAGTTTATGTGATAACGGGTAAAACCTGTTTTGAGTTTATTCTATTCAGTGCTTACCTTATTTAAGTCATCCCAGGAATTCGCGATATTTCTCAGAGCAATTGATAAAATCATGCCTGCTAAGGAATTTTAAAAAATCATTAAAAATGTATCGAATTCATTGGCTGGTGAGTTAATAACATTTTTGCCATGTTCGTAATGAAAACCTCGCCATAAATAACACAAATAGCTTGGTTTCAACACAACTACTGCCTTTGGATGATTACTCGCATAGCCTTGAAACAATTTCTCCAAAACTCGTTCGTATCATTGCTATCAGGAATAGAAACTCTTCCACCGCGAAATTATAGAAACAAAATAATGTTTTTCAGAGTCATAAAAAAATCAATCAAAGATATTAAATTAAATGACACCACAAAATAATTTAAAATTTATTAGAGAAAACATATTAAATTTTAAAAAATGTGAATATTTCGATAAAAATATTTACATATTTTCATCGTTAATTGACTTATTGGGTAATACCTAAATAAATTGATTGACTTGCCATTTTTAGTACCAAAACTACGCAATTACCGGAAGAAATGTAACTAATGCAATATTATTATGTAACTAAAATTTTCATCAGAATTGCTGCTTCACCAAGTTGAGCAATGGTTGCTTTCTTTTCCTTATGTCATCGATATGATGTGTTTATGTCTAATGAAATGTTATGTTTTATTGTTACAACGTTTTTACCTATTACGTTGTGTAATATTGTTGCATATTTTCACTACGCGGTTCTATGGATTATAGAAAATAGCTCCTGGACACCATTTGGAGACAGTAACTGGTTTTTCGTTTTCCTCTACCTACTCTACTACATTAGCATCTAACTATTATCATTGTTACATGGTTTCTACAACACATTGCTCTAATCGTCAAACAATCTTCATTTCTTAAACGCTTTAAATATATACACTCGTGTAATCAAACAGATGACGAAAGTCTTCATTTTTTGTTTACAATTTAAATTAGTATACCATGAAGTAATATACTTTTAATGAGACGGAAAGGTCGAAATAAACTCCTTTTCCTGGAAGGACTGTATTTTGTCACAAAAGCATTTTAGTGCAAAAGAGAAAAACTTCTAGCAACAGATATATGATTCAACATAAAATATATAACAAATTATTGGTTTCATGACCTTATTTCAAGATGTTACCATTTCGGACCGTACGTATATTTGAAAAGACGTTGATTTTCTGAATTTTTACCTCATTATATAGAGCGATTAAAAAGGTGATATTTATTTTTAATCTCAATTTAAACAACCTTTAACAAAATTGAAAGTTTTATCGTTTCATTCTCTTGTATATTTTGAAAACAGCGTATGATTTGAAATTTTAACTAAAACATGGCGTTACCCAAATATTTTTTCAAATGAACGTCGCAATAACTTGTGAAGTAACCATTGAAAAAAAAACGAAAATCAAAAATATATCTGCAAAGCGTAATCAAATACCAAATATTTTTGGTAAATATTTCCAGCTGGGACTCTTTGAAAAAACTCATAATTGAAAAAAAGAAAATACTTTAAAATTAAAAAAAAAAAATTTTAAAACATTTGCATCCGCGGAAATACAAAAAAGCACTTTATTTAAATAAAAACGCGTAAATATTGAGGGAGAGTTGACGCCGCCATGTTAACTTTTCATAATATGACATTAGACAATAGTTGCATACAGAGGGTGAACTGTAAATATTAAATATTCTAAATAGGTTGTAGTTTCTTAGTTTGGGTTTTTTAATAATGAAAATACCTAAACTAACAACCTAACAAGATTTTTTTTTTTAAATCTATTTTATGCAGTTAGCACTTCCGACAAATGTCACATCATACTAACAGAATTATAGATGGCGTCAATTCTCCTTCAATATTTACGCGTTTTATTTAAATAAAGTAAAAAATATATGTGCATTATTTTCTATTTCCGCATATCAAAATATTCTATTTTTATTTTTATGAATCTAAAAGTGTTTTTCTTTTCTTTTCAACTGAGTCCCAATTGGAAATATTTACCATATTTTTACCACCGCCTGTTTTAATTTAGTTCTGAAAGGGTTAATGCTTATGAATATTAATACATTAAATTACGTAAAACGTTAATTAATTTATTGAAAAAAGTTATCATAGGTCATGGCTTTCTACATAGATATGTGTAAGTAACCCAAGCAATACATTTAGGAAGTTGTCGGACTCGGTAACAAGAAATTTAAATTTTTATCCTAATTTCAGCATCCTTCATTCAACCATGCAGTCTCTCTGATCCCGACCTGAACACCTGTCTCAGGGACACTGCACAGAAGGCCCTCCAATACATGGACAAGGGTCTACCAGACCTAGGCGTCCCAGGAATCGACCCTCTGCAGGTGGGGGACATCTCGGTAGATCAACAGTCTCTTAAGGTCAAATTTAAGGGAGCCACTATTCTTGGACTGAAGACTTGCAAGATCAACGCTTTGAAGTAAGTTTATTTGATTGGATTTCACCGGGCGATCAGCATTTAAAATTGTTCTTGTGTATACATAAATTCAATATTATTTGTAAATGTTTATATAATAGCCATTAACGGTGGTAAATAAATAAACAAACATACATATTTTACATATTATACATATTTGCAGAACCTAGCGACCAGAATATCTATGCTAAGCATGTTTTAATTTTATATGAATACCGCACAAGAGTCCCAACTGCTCCCACCGTCTGGAGCCAGTGATACTATACAGTGATACTACAAGGTGAAGTGTTATATTTTGTCCTTTTGTGACATCATGCTGAACTGTTTTGTCATTTTATAACATGCTGAAGTGTGATGTTTTGTCCTTTTGTAACATCATGCTGAAATGTGATGTTTTGTCCTTTTGTGACATCATGCTGAAGTGTGATATTTTGTCATTTTGTGATATCATGGTGAAATGTGATGTCTTATTTGTGTACGGCATCTTGTTGATGTGTTAGGTCTTGTTCTTTGGAGGTGTCTCGTTGGTGTATGATATATTTTTTTGTATGTTGTATTGTTTATTTATGATTGAGAGTCATTTTTATGTGACGAATCGTTGGTGTGTGATATCATATTGATACCTGAAATTTGATGGTTTATTAGTGGGTGATTTGCATAAATATTTCTAATGGTAAACTTCTTCATTTACAGAATAGACACGATTAAGAAAAGAATATTCTTTAACTACACTAAGAATGGTTCCTTCAACGGGAAATACAATATTGATGGACAACTTCTGATTATTCCCATCAGAGGAGATGGAGATTCCAAAATAGTATTCAGTGAGTATTCAATAGTAATTTCTTTTCATAATAAATTTTTCCTTCCGCATCACTTTTTTATGCATTTATTTAGTAGTAACGTGTATTGTAAACTTATAATACTTTTTACGTGATTACCTGGAAGAAATAACTATTTATCACTATTGACTCTCTCCATAATCAAGTGCTGAGAGACCCATTAATTTTCCACCCATCACTCAGTGCCTTCAGTTTGAGTCTGCCTTATTCATGGGAAATCAAATAATTTTAACACGTGATACGAGCTCAGTATGAGTTAAACGTTTAGATACCCACATAATTTATTAAATTAATTATTTAAATTTGTTAAAAATTTTTATTTGCAGCTAATTTGAACTACGTTTTCAAATTCGACTACGACACTTACACTGGACCCGATGGGAAAGAGCATTGGAAAATAATTAAACACAAAGTTACGTACAATCCCGAAAAGGCTCAGTTCCAATTCAGCAACCTATTTAATGGAAATAAGCAACTAGGTAATTTATTTATGTTTTATTCAAAAACTGATCATTGTATCGACAATCCTTTTGTTGACCGTACACGTACGACAAAAATAAAGTGATGGTAAAATACACTATAGATATATGACATTTTTGTCGAATTTGTGTTTCGGTCATACAAGATTATGTCACACATTTGCAATAATTTAACTGCATTCATACAATATTTAATCAATTGATACACCAAACATTTTATCACAAATCAACATTCATACACCAACAAAAAAATCAACAAGGAGGATTAAAGACATTTTTTATATTAAAACCTGTTATACAAATACGGGATGTTTCTCTCCTTTACCGCGGATATTAAGAAATTACAATCCTTTATACTCCTCTAATAATGATACAGACATTTTTAATGATACAATCAAATAAATAAAAAGTTTTACCATTAATATCAAACTGATAATGCGATGATGCCCTTTATTAAGTACCAAAACAGTGTAAAATCAGCATTGGTGAAAACAAGGAGTTAGTTCATACACCTACTTATATGTTAATATGTTTTCGATCTTTCACTTGTTTGTCATTTGCTTTAGTATCATTTTTGCCAGATAATAATTGTGGTTTATTGTATTTATTAATTATTATTGCTTTTAAGTTTTGGGCTGGTTGCCTGTTTTATGTATTAAAATTAAATAAAATGATATTAGAAAAATCATTTTAATTTTTCGTTGTAGGTTTCATACATTTTGTCTCTCTCACAAAGTTTACAAGAAACCAAAACGTTTAATTTGAAATTTTGTTTTCATATTATTTACGAATCCACAATGACCTGCAAATTAAAGCTACTAATAATACTAATATTTTATACAACACTACATTCTACCCGTGTTATTGAAACTGTTCACATTTCAAACACGAATAATTAGCACCGCGAAGAAAATGTTAAATTACCAAAGTGATTGTTTACACTGCAATGATAAATATTTACATCCATGAATCAATTTATTTTTCAGCTGACACAGCCTTGAGAGTAGTCAATGATAATTGGAAGATAATATTCGTAGATCTGTCGCCACCGATAATGGCCAAGGTTACGAAAAGCATCGTCAATGTTATAGGAAAATTCTTTGAAGCTGTACCAGTAGAAGAACTCTTCGCCCCTTGAAATATATATTAATCATATTTCGTCATACTAAACTAGTTTTATCTAGATTATACACCATTTTATCAGATTCATTATTTAGTGGTAAGCTGTATATATGTTAAGTAATAAATTTTTGCTTAGTAAATTGACACTATTAATTACTGCCTCATTTTTCCCCAGTTTCAAAGCATTTTAATGGACGTTTGTTCTTATTGAAAAAGTGAAATATATATTTTTATTTTATTTATTAATTATTTTTTTATACATGCATTCACATAAACAATGTACAAAGATTATAATTTTTTTTTAATATTCAATTATATATATACCCCTGAAAACATGTACATTCACATAGGCAAGGCCAGTGCGTGGGTATACCTGGTGTCAGTTAGTGGCAGTACATTAGTATATTTGTATTAATTCGTGGATGTTGAAGGTAAGTTCAATAAAAATTATAAGTTAAATAAGAAAATATACAATTATAGCAGGAAAAGGTTGATATTTTTGGTTTTAATCCAGTTTTTATAACATTTTCGTATGTGTATAAAGACGATATGTTTGGACACTTACATTCTGTAGATAGTAAATTATAAATTTTAGGAGCAATAAAAAAATCAAGTCTCTGCGCAAGCTTAGTTTTACACAAAGGTACTTCAATGGCGTTATTTATTCTGTTACTAAAGCTATTTTCGTTTTTTGGGAATAGTTTTTTTCTTGAAAATATATATTTTAAGCACTGAAGACAATATTTTTTTCTTATATCTAACAGTTCAGTCTCATGGAATAATTGAATGGAGGGGAAGGTACTATATTTATATAACATTATTTTTAGTATTAATAATAAGGTATTCTCCTGTTTTTAAAATGTTAATTCGTTTTACAAATTCTGATATAATTCACGATGAAAATTAAATTAGGTGTTATAAAAACATTGACACGGGTACCTACTAGGTATGCCAGATAATAAAATATATATTTTTAAAACACAAAATTAAAAATTTCTGATTGATATCCGAAAATAATGCCTCGCAGCAAATCAGGGAAGCTGGAAATCAGGGGATCGCGCTTACGGAGTCTCAAGGCCGAAGGCTTGGAATAATCTCCCCCCGAAACTAAGGAACACAACACGTTCAACAGAATTTCGGTCTAAATTAAAAACTTACCTTTTCAGACTTTCACATCCTTAAATTCAATATACCTGCGTGTACCACTCATATAATGCATATACATCTTAATTCCACGAATCTGATTTTATTAAAATTATTCGAAGCCTCGCACTTCAATCCATTTCTCATCGAGGAGCGAATCACATTTAGGAAGATAAATTCTAATCAAATCCCTGTACTATACAACCCATCATAAAATATGCTTCTCCTTTCCTAAAATGGAGCAAGGACATAAATAATTTACAAAATATATACCAGGATTAAATAATATCTTCAATAACATGAGTTTTCCAAAACTATGTCCACCGAGTGCAGAACCTAATATAAAATTCACTAATAAACAGTGTTTATCTCAAGTGATCTGCCAGGTAAGTATGATCCTGTATAATATTATTTGCCTCGATAAAAAAAAAAACTATAAAAACTTCACTCAGTTTAATTCCTTTGGTGAAAATAGTAAACAAGTTCTATTATTAATATTAATAACTTGTATATTTTAACGTGGCATCACGTTCATAGGTTAAATGCACTGTACATATAATTTAGTATTACAGATCAATGAACCGATGTATTCAATTAGTTACCCATAAGTAGTAATAATAGATTTTATATAGTTAGTGATAAGATAGAGCATTAGAAAAAAAACGTTTGAACAGCGCCATTGGGGTGATTTTTCACAAAAACAGCGCTATATAAATCATCCCAATATAATAATTATTATTTTAAAAAGACTGGAATCTATTTCAATTTTTTCCAACGTTGTATTTTTTTAAGTACTAACATGCACGTAATTATATAAATGTAGGGTTGAGATATAAAAAAAAAAATTAGGTGCCAAAGAAAGGAACCAGCTGATGATTTTTAGCACTGCCTAATCTACATTAGCGACACACCCGATTTCACAGATAAGTTTTTGCGTCTGTTCTTAACATTGAATGTAATAATTTATTTATCTGTAAGGAAACTAGTTTTAGAAGCTACATATAAACACCTATGAAAACTTTCTCAAAGCATTTGGATATCAAACGATAAATAAAATAATTTCTTTAAAAAAATGGTATTTACATTGTGGCGTCAACACAGAACTATGTTTATCATTTGTCCATACTTGACATTATTATTTTTTAATATTCTTTATATTCCTGATGAAGAAAGCGTCGCTTTCCAAACATGTTATATTAATAAAATGGTGAATACAAAGTAATTTTTCAATTAATTTATTGATAAATAAATTATATGCCTCTGAAATAAGAGTTAAACAACTTTGCTTTAGTTTGAAAGATATTCGTGAGATGTCGTACATTAAAAACCGGTCTCCGTTATATGATTTAAAAAAAACGGTTTGCTCACTATTTATTCATGAATTAATACTTATGGTACGCGACTGACTGCTCACCGCTGTCTATAGATTAGCTTGAGAATATTTTGATCCCAAGGTTAATAAATTAAATTAATCGTATGTTTTTATTACTAAAATATCCCTGGTTTTTTCCTACAATTATTGTAATTAAAATCTGTGATGGTCTTTTTCGGTTTGCTTTTTTTTCTAAAATCTAAGTTGCTCTTTTATAAAATAGGATTGGCTAGTGATTTACATTGATTTATAATTAACTTTAATTTTAAATATTTGATTACTAGTTAGAGGTATATAAAGTGAGTTTTTTTTCTATACTTTGGAAGGATGTATGGCCAGTAGTGAAGGTAAATCGTTCATCTTTTCGTGAAGCTTCCACAAACGATTTGCGAGAATCTCGGATTCGTTCACACGGACTCGTTCATATCTAGCCTGCACACCGCGAGCCACGAGGGCGGTGTTTTACTCGCAACTCACATCAAAGCTTCTGTAATAACGAGATGCGAATTAAAGTTGGGTTATTCCACTTAATTTACGAATTTTGTTCCAATTCCGACTTCAGCCACACGGACTTGATTCCTCGGACTCGGTCTTAAATCCTTTCGGTCCGACCGGGTTCGCCGTTTTGCCGAATCCGGTGGAATGACAGGAGTCATTGTTGAATATGGTCGCTTTTCGTTTCTTACTCCGACTGCCCTGGGTATTTCTGATTCCAGAAGCAAAAATCGTTCACATTACACTATTGAATCGGGACGCTTTTCGTTTCTGACTCCAATATGACGGTATCGTTGATTGTATAGCTCCTTGACATCTGCCGTATTTACGCTATTTTGCTCTTTCTTATATTGTCTATTGAACAAATATGATGGTCTACTTAACTGTATGATATCTCTTTGATATCTGCGGGTATCTTTAAAATTATTTAAGTGCTGCTATCATATAAAGTCTATCATCACTGTAACAAAACTGTACTAATGTTTTTATTTTTTATTTCTCAATTTGTTTATTACTTGCTGATATTTTTATAAAATTATTTAAATCACTATAATGCAATTGGAGTCTAGTACTTCTATAACTATACTGTTATGCTGTTTTCATATATTTTTAAATATTTTTTCCTACTCGTGTACATCGATCACAACATGCATTCATTTGTATGATGATTGCTATTTATTGTTGTATTATATAATATTGTTGAATTAAACTTCTGCTGACAAGCTACTCGCATTGACTTAACGGGTACAGGTTCACATCGTATTAATATTATACAATAAAAAATAAAAATAAATCTTTTAGTATGAGTCCGGAACGAATGAAACCGGATTTGTGAACACGGAATGAGTCCACCACCTTTGGAATCGGATTCATTGGACTCGGTCCGGCCTGAACGACATTTCGCTAATGCGAATGGCGACTGGCGGAGAGTAAAACAAAACACTAGACGCTTTTCAGACGAATGAAAACTAAAATTACGCGTGACTCCCGAGTCTCGTAGGAAATACATTGATAGGAAGAGAGTAAGCACTACTTTTTTTATTTATACTCGTCAGTTCAGAAGCATAGCTTCGGTACCTATTATTAACAGTAGTAGTAGTTAGTATCTAATTGCGAGGCGAATTTCTTGACATTGTTCATTCGCTCACTCCCATTCAGTTATATTGCGTATCAAACAAAGAGAGATATGTAACGGCTTGAGTGATAAATCCCTTTTGAAGGACTATTTTGAATTATGTGTCTTATTTACTTTTACCTAGAAAGTAAGTGTTCTCGTTTTTTTACTCGTGTGGACGTGTTAAAAAACTGTCATGTAAACGAAAAATACAAAAATTGAAAGACAATGAAGACTTGTATTACACTGTTTTGATGCAAAGGTGCATAATAATATATGTACTCGTATATAACTTTGTTTTATATTATATGTAAACTGTGGAGTGTGGACCTTAATGCCTATCCCACTAAAGTTGGACAAGCCCTTCAGATGATTTTTCACAAAAACGGCACTTTAAAAATTACACGTATTTTTTAATTTCTTCGAAAGATTAGTATTCACTTCACGGCATCAATTTGAATAAATTAATTAAAAATTAGTTTTTACTCACCACTTTATTAATATATACATATCAACATTTTTCGAAAGCGATGCTTTCCTCATCAGGATTATGCAGAATACTAAAAAAATAATACATCAAATACAGACAACCACCAAAAACACACAACTGCACTTAAAACAACTTACCTCAGAATTATTTTTATTTTTTTCATCAAGCGCATCATTTTATTATAATGTAATTTAATATTTTTTAAATGAAATCCTCAGCACGGCAAATCCCAGTGAGGATATCATTATTTGTTATTTTATTATAAAAAAAGAAGAAAATAAAACATTATTGTTATTATTATAACTAATAAGGGTTTAAAAATGCTCGGTTTCATTCTTCGAAATGCCAGAGACTTCAGGAATATTTCAACACTATTATTGTACTTTTCCCTAGTCCGTAGTCAAGTCTAATATAATTCTTCTATATGGTCCCCTCACTATAAAATTCACTCCGATTCTATTGAAGAAGTTCGAAATATTTTTTTAAGATATGTCAACTATAAACTCGGATTAACTATTGAAAGAATAAATTACAATTAATTAATGAAATAAATAAAATTATTTAAACTATCAAATGGAAGACTTGTTTCTGATCTAACTTTTATTTTCAAAATTGTTAATGGTTTTATAGACAGCCCTGATATAGTCAGCTTAATTAAATTTAATATTCCAACTAGAACTACTCGATCTAAAATTTCTTTCAATTATAAAAATAATTTCAGGACTGAGTCAATCAAAAATTCACTTGTACCTAGACTACACGCAGAAGGTAACACCTTTTTTAGACATAGCAGATATGTTCAACGGCACGGAATACAAATACAAACAGACGATTTTTGCATACATCCTCAACAATTATTAAGATATGCGTCTAGAGTGTAATATCAATGGATGTGAGGTATGTTTTGTATATTCGCATCTGTTGATAATTATTTAGAATGGTACTTACACTATGTTATTCCCGAATTTGTTCGTGAGACAAATTAAATATTTAGTAACAATTATTTTTATAAACAATAATTATTAGCCTGAAACACTCATCCAAATTGAAAAAACCTTCCGAGAAAAGATAAATGTCGCCGACAGGACTCAAACCTGCACCCTTCTGATTGCCGGTCAGATGCTCTACCGTTGAGCTACGTCGGCTTATCGCAAACCCGCCAAGTTAATCAATATATACTAGTGTTTCATTCAATAATTACTATTTTTTATTATATTTCACCTGTAAACAACCAACTTTATTAGTATGAGGAAGGCTTGTAACGGCTAAATCCCTCAATAGATGGCGTCGAGACAAATTATGTCTATATTTTATTGGTGAAAAATGTTTTGACTAGTCAGTTTATCAATTAATAAATATTTAGTTATTGTATTTCGTGAAGACTATCTATTTTATCTATGTACATACTGTGATGTGTTTTTCCATCTCTGTGACTATTATAATTAACAAGATATGTAAAAAAAACATATAGGACGTATATAATCAATAAAAAAAAATCAAACGTCAACAGATTCATATAATAATAATAATTCAAAAGAATCTTTTGAACCTCGTTACAAAAACTCAGAAAATTATGATAATCCGGAATCATAACAGCTATAATCCTAATAACGATAATAAATCAAACTGTAACTGCTAATTTTTTAATTACTGTAAGAAAAAAGTCTTTATTTTATAAGATAGATTTTCATGCGAATGTCGAAAACGAAAATATAATAATTATATAAATAAAAATAATACAATGTCGAATTCTCAAAACTAGGAAAATAATTTATACTTCAAGGATTGCGAACAATCTGCCGCATCGCGGAATCTAAATTACATAAAGGCAGAAATTTTATCATAAATTACTGATAACAATAAGTACTTTGTTTACACCACTGTTTTAAATATATAAATATCTACATGTTTCAGAAGCAAAGCTTCCCTCATCAAGATAAACAGTATATAACCTGACTTTATATTGACTTTTGTTATACGGCCGCATATTCTCTCTGCATACTTACTTTACTAATGAGGACGTACAGCAGAAATAATCCTTTAGGGGATCAACTGCCTTAGGGATTAACAGTCCGAGGGATCAACTGTCGGGGAGCCAACTGTCGGGGGATCAACTGTCGGAGGGATCAACTGTCGGAGGGATCAACTGTCGGAGGGATCAACTGTCGGAGGGATCAACTGTCAAGGAGCCAACTATCGGGGGATCAACTGTCAGGTCACCATCCGTGTCATTCAGTAGCATTCTTAAAATTTCAAGAACGCAATAATGTGCATTTTACTGGAAAGTAAGCAAAATATTTTAATGCCTTTTTACAGTAAAATTTTGTATTTGGGATTTGTTTATTTTTTTCCTAATTTCTTCGTTCTGTCTATTGTGGTGTATGTGGAAGTCTTTATTGTAATGTAATTTGTCTCGAAAGCAAGGTGGTAGTAAATTGTTAAAAAAATTGTAAATTGTTCCTTAATCATTTCTCATTTAAAATTTGTTTCATTGCTCAATTCTGGGTCATTTGTAGTTTTTTTTTTATATTTTGGGATATTCTATTCCACTCGTTAGAAATTAATCATTTAATAATTTGACGGCCTCCATGGTCGAGGGGTAAGGCTCTCGACTACGAATCCGAAGGTCGCGGGTTCAAATCCCGGCGTGCGCAAGTAATTTTTATTTAATTAATTTGTGTTGTTTCACAATTAATTCATTTTAAAAATAATATGTAGTATATTTGCGCACGTTCCAGAGTGGAAGATACTCCCAGTATCAGCCTGGTGAAAGACCACCATTCAGAATTGAAACGTTGCTTGAAATGGCTTTTAGCCGTGTTTGGTGACCAGATCTGAATAACCAGGTATTCCCCACCTTCCTCTTCTCCTTCTCCTTCCCCTCCCAAATACCTTCAGCCTCACAACATTCCCCAATTGGGAATGCCATAGTCTCACTGGCTCCAGACGGTTGGGAGCAGTTGGGACTCTTGTGAGGTATTCATATAAAAAAAATAAAAAAATCACAGAAATGCATGGTCTAATGCGGCCCTGGAACGATTAATATCAATTATCATCGGTTGCGTCAATTTACTTCATTGATGTGATTAACAAATCATTACTAATTGATCGTCTACGGAGGCAATTGAAGCGGTTGACAATTGCGACTTCCTAATATCGTGAGAATGACCGGTATTTTTGATTGATCGCATAGACGCCATAGACCAGCGCCATTGATGGAGCGGAATGATTGCTTCGCTGTTCGATTAACAATTATTCGTTCAATTACTCTATCTATCAAGCCCTTTGGAACTTATGGAGGAGTTGTGGAGGGTAAAATAAAAAGATTATCATTATATTCGCATTCCGTTGGTACTGTTTCTGCAGATAGCCACCAAGCAAGTGGAGAGACAATATTGACGCGTCGATTAATGTTATGTCAATCACAATTCAATGCACACTGTCAATGACATAAGCACATTGACAATTGGCATTAATCGTCTCCGGGCCATATATGATTCCATCACGTAACTTATATGTAAAATGTGATGTTATCCTTCTACACAAACTTAAAAAAAAAATTGTTGTTAATTTTTCAAAAAAAAAGGTAATGTCAATTTTCTTGCGTTTTTTTTTTTTTTTTAAATTTATTTAGATATAATGGACTCGCATCAAATACCGAATATTTGGCAGTATTGCAACTTTCATACGTTTAAGAATTATATGTAAATCTTCATTTTATAAATAATACAATTTTTTTTAAGCCTGTCACATTCCATCCAATCTTGAGATTTCCACCGATCGCAAAGAGCAAATAATACATAGAGATTTCGTAAAACGCAAGGTGGAGAAAGCAAAATTAGAGGGGCGGAGGGAGAGCTCGGCGTGCAGTCAATTTAAGTAAAACGGCAACTAAGTAAAAAGGTTCGGCTTGTTTACGAAAACTGAACACTTTGTTAAGGTATTTAGTTTGACCCTTTTTATAAATGTTTTTTTTTTAAATTTGGTTATCGAAATCAAAATCACGGCAGACAAACGTAGATGGCCGTGAACCAAAGCTGGTGGCAAAATGGGTGTCACGTGACCTCTGCCTCCAGTCATCGAAGTCGTAAATAGGGCAAGTCCATTAATTCTGAAGTCAGTGACTGACCACAAAACTGTTGTGAATCCCTTTGCGAATATTTATACTTCTCTATACCTATGGCCACCCATAATCCTTTATATACTAAAATTGACAAAAAAACTTTGTTCTTATATCGAAATATTTACAAAAAATTGCGTAAAAATTGTTTTACAACATAAGAGAGCTTTTTCATTTTAGTAACTGAATAGACATGCTCGAAGAAGCGTGTTATGGGCGTGTCCGTGTGCCCAAAGTGAGTTAAATTTTTCCATTTTCAAACATCGATATTCTTCCTTGAACAGGTAAACTAGGAGTCAAAAGGTGTATGTAAATTGACTTTAACCATTTTGTCTTAAGTCGGTATAGGTCACACTTCTTCAAAAATCTCCTGTGTTATTTACATCACGGAAACATTTTTTTCTAAACGAGGACATTGCATAGCGCGTGTACGAATAGTTCTAGAAACTGGAAAGTCCCTGGCATTGTCTAAATAATTTTATATTTATTGTGTTCAAATTGTTGATCTCCATATTAATGTGATACTAATTACCCGACAGAACTTTGATTAATGAATAAACCGTTTTTTTAAATAGAATAATAATATATTATTTTCAATAGACGTATAATTATTTAGCGGCGTCATCTATATATATAAAAATCAATGTAAGTTTGTTTGTTTCTTTGTCCTCGATGTTCTTGAAAATTACTTGACCAGTTTCGCTGAAAATAGCACAGTTTGTTCTTATTAGTGCCGGGAAGGTTTAGAAAGTAGTTTGAATGAAATCCAATATGTAAAACTGTTGCGTTTTAAAATTAGTGTGAAAAACATTAAACCCGCCATGTTTTATTTAGGTTAGCCCACAGATATAACACTCTGGTTAGCCACAGATTGCATATTCAAAAGAAGAAGGTTTTTTGGATCGAATATTTAAAAAATGAAAACACGAGTGGGTACCTACTCAAGAACTTGATGATTTAGATATGATTTAGATATATTTTGAAAAAATAAACGTTTGGAATGAAATAAAATATTCAAATGAATGTTTCTTTATTTGGAGATAGTTACTTTCGCTATCAAATCAATTGTGGCACCCTAATGACAAGCAAGAATTCACCACTTCGTAACTTTATTCCAAATCCCGAGTAAGGCCGGGTATACATCAGATAGTTATTAATATAATCGATTAGAAGTACTCTGTTTAAACCACAGTTTTTAATATATACTTATCTACAAGTTTCAAAAGCAAAGCTTCCATCAACAGGATAAACATTAAAAACAGTGGTGTAAACAAAGTACTTTTTATTAATTATATGAAAAATGATAGTTATCATTCAATGACGTACAGTCCATAAAGGCAGAAAAGCTGTGCCTACCTTGCTTTTTTTACAGATTTTGTAGACTTATTTCGTGATCGTTCTACCGTAAGAAATTGTTTCTGCTTGGCAAATTTATAAATCTTATTTGCAATTTGCCTTGAACGCCTTGTCGCTCATGCGTTATGGTGTGATGAATAATAATACTGAACACTGGCAAAGTTAGAATCTGCCCATGGTCGAGGAGCAATGCCCGCCACCGTTATTATTAAATGTTGAATATAATATTGACTCATCTCCAATGAAACATGAAACAGAAAAAAACACAGAAGATAAAAAAAAGGTATCAGTCGCATCTTGGAATCGAACCCAGGACCTCTATCTTAGAGGGAGAACTTTCTAACCACCGAACTAAAATGATTAAAAAGTACCAGAATAGCTCTTCTGGTGACAACTGTCTTAGCACCAAGAAGCGTTGCTTACGTCATAATTGCGTCGTAGCCATTTCGAACCGCTTAAGAATTTGCGGTAAATCGTTTTCAAAATCAATAATTTATTATGAATGAAAATATTAAGAGGAACGGCTGCGATGAAATCCAAAATGAAGTTTTGGATGAAACAGGCCGCGCAGCCATTCCTCTTAAAGGTACACATTTTTAGAATAAGAAAAATAAACTTTAAATCTTCCATCCGTTTTTAACGGTATATAAATGTAAAGATATAATAATTCGACCCTTTCTGTTCTGCCCATACTGATAAAACTACATTTTATAAAGTATTCACCCTTGGAACAGTGACCAGAGGACTAACATAACCTAACTCGGGGCTGTTTATTTTTACTTTTTATTGAATGTTAATTTCATACAAAGGGAATTTGTATCCGCTAAGCTACTGCGAGTATCTTGTAACAATAGTATATAATACAGCAATAAATAGAAATAATCATGCAAATAGTAGAGCAATAATAGATCCACATAGAAACATGCATGTTGTGATCAATGTACATATAAGTTCAGTTACCACGACAATCAGCGGAAGATTTGTCACATCGGGATAATAAAGTCTTTTTACACGCACTCGTTTTGTTGTTTGAATTTTGTTTAACTGTTGCAGTGCACAGTTAATAACAATAATAATTGGATGATTTGTATAGCGCCGTTTTTGTGAAAAATCACATCAAGGGCGCTCATAACTCTAAACACTAAGCAATGTTATTATTCATACTTTTAAATTGTTAACAATATCAGTATATTGATTTATTCTCCGTATACATACAAATAAAGATCCAAAACTTCGAAGATCATTTTCCCAGATTGACATATTTTGACTTGTGACGGTTTAGTTGTGGGGGTGCGATATCGTGCACAATTATTCACATCCTAACTTGAAAAACTTCATTTAGCCTACCTTTAAGCATAGAGTAATGCACGTCTCTACATAATATAGATTAAGTAATATTATAAAAATATCAGTAAAAATAAGTATAAAAAAATTTGAGAAATACAAAAACAGTAGTACAGTTTTGTTACAGTGGGGATAGACTTAATATGATAGTAGAACATAAATAATTTTAAAGATATCCGCAGATATCAAGGAGATATACTCGTACAATCAAGGAGACCATCATATTTGTTTAAAAGACAACATTCGATTCCGGAAAAAAATGGATACTTAGCACTGACCTTTTCTCTGCTTAATACGTTATTATGTTATTCCGATATTTTTAGAATGAGTTCCGTTAAGTCTGATGAACCCTGGTTTCGGGACTAAACGATTAACAAGGACATAGATAAAGCTCATGGTAATTACACAAACATGCATTCCAGGGCATTGATTTTTTCATCTGTAGCCACTTATTTTTGACTCACCTATCTGATTTGCTAATATATTTCTTGTACGTGAAACACGAAATCATTGTTTGGATGATTGTTACAACTGAAACTACCCACACGAAAATTATGAGGCTCTGAATGAAAATCTGTGGACTGTAAATAACAACCAAAATAATAATGGTTTTGGTTGATTAGGCTAGATTAAAGGTATAAAACTATCAAGGATAACTAAGCGCTTACCGAATGATTTCCATACGAACGAACAGTGGCGTGCAGTACATAACGCCTGAAAAGCTATGCCTACCCTAAAAAAAACTAATCATAATAATATATTAAAAATCATTAATTGAAAACTACAACAAATTTCCGTTAAAAATGTATTTGGCAAGGAACTTGTACGCTGATTTATTCCATTGGCCACAGTAATTAGTGGAAGATGATAATAAAATACCCATTTTCAAATATGCAATGGATAGAAATTCATACCCGAAATTGAAAAATTATACACAGCCTGACTAGGTAAGCAATGTACGCCACAGTGGACGAACCTACTCCCGCGAAAGTAGTTTTGCTTTTGACGAACGAAAGCACTAATTAACTAACTGTCACATTGCAGTGTTGCCATTCATAGTGTTGGTTAGGGAAAGTAGGGACTGGATAAATAGCAATTAAGGTCGGAACTGACCACATTATCATTTCAGAATATAACAATGGCGATCAACAAGTGTATTGAAAATCGATCAGGGGAATATATATTTTGTTAAGACAAATTCGGAAACAAAATTACATAATTATTGGAAGATTATTCTAAGATTCTATTCGGGGAAGCCCGATGAAGAGATGACACTATTAAGATAATCAAATAGTTGAGTTGGCCATGTCAAGAGTCAGAATAATAGATGATATATGAATGTAAATGAAGCCAAGAACGTGTGCTAAGACATAGTTGTATGGTGGTTCATCCTCTCTGTATACCGCTGTGAGGAAACGGCGTGATGGTTAGTTAAGTTTTTTCTTTTAACAGAAAATTTTATGTAAATCAATTATTTATTTTTTTTGATAGAAAGCAGTCACTTTGTGGTTAGAAATATTTAATGAAAATAAAACAATAACTTTAAACTGTTTAATTTTGTACCCTGATGATGCTTGTGTTAAGCGAAACCGGTCGGTCCTTATAAAATTAAATAAAATCTCGTGGTTATAAACAAAGTTATTGTTTTATTTTCATTAAATTTAATAATGTTTAAGTATTTTTTGTATTTATTATTATGACAGCTGTTTTCGCCGTTCAAGGCCAAAGTGGTTAATCTACATTGTGAGGACTTATTTATATCATTTTATTCCCTCCCACCCCATTATTAAATAATGATTTATTATCGGTAAAACTGATTTAGTTGATTCTGAGAGGTTTTTACATTTATAATGTGTTTCCCCGTATTTAAATGATAATGTTTTCTTAATTGATTTATTTAAATGTGTTATATTGTTTTGATAATGTAAACATACTGAGAAGCGGTGAATATATAATTTTCCTTACTTTATTAATTAATGTTATATTAGGATCATTCGTTCGTTTATTAATTTCTAATTGTTAAAGTAAAATTAATCTAAGACCCTTTCTCTCTATATGTAAGGGTTTAGGCTCATTGTTAAATAAGTTTTTTTTTGTAGTCCGATCGACACATTTTAATAACTTGAATTCTAACGCAATACACTAAACAATTTCAGAATGCTGTTAATATGTCATATTAAAAAGAACCTCAGATCAAAGTTTCCCGTGTAAAAAACTTAATAAAATGTAAGTAAATATATTATCATAACAACGCACGTACGTTATCAAACTTACTCTACTGTAATAAAGCGAATTAAAAGCGAATATGTTAATTCATATCATTGATATGTTACGTCCGGAATACGACTGAAACCAATATTACAATAAGTTATTAATTTTGACCGTGAACTAAACTTGTTTCACAAATAGTAAAAAAATAATCTTGAATATGTTAGTTTGTGCTTCGCCTCGGGCTAGACTTATAATCTTTCTGACATTGAAATTGCAAGCGTGTTCTTGATATTATTGTTTTCTTTTTTATGCTATAACAGTTGTGTTACCATATTCAAAACGAGGATATAGTATTTAATGTACAGGAAATTGTCAGAAGAATCATCCGGGCCAACAGATATTATGCAGACCACGAGAACGTTATTAAAATCTTTTCAGATCCTTCTCCCGTGAAAAGGACTGAACTTGCCATGATCTTCATGCTTGACAACTGATCACAAATTATCGTTCAACAGCTGAAACGCACCGAGAATCAATGTGTCAAAAATTCAAAATGGCGTATTAAAACATAAACTACAGTGCCAACATCAGACTTACGATTATTCATTCTTCGAAGAGGTCTACCTACTTCTTCAATTCTAATGTATGAGTATTATTTTCCTTCTTTTAACACTTCACATATTTATTTTATCGTAGAAAGCAATAACTTTGTGGTTTTATATATTTATTAAATAAAACAAACACTCTGTTTTAAACCACAAATTTATTTTTAATTCATCACCAACATTTTCGTTTATCCCAAGCGTTTCAGGGAAAAATTAAAACTCTACAAGAATACATAGAGTAAGCATATGTATAGGTGGGATATAAAATAAAATGTGTCGTCTCATTCTATTATATGTAAGCTTATCTCTGTCTAACTAATCGATTTTCCCATTTTGTATTTTATCTCCTCCATAGTCTATTTTATATTATGCCTCACGCCTCACCTACTTCTACTCGTATGCTCACGCTATGTATTTTTGTAAAGTTTTAAATTTTACCCCGACGAAGCTTGGTATGAGCAAAAACGGTTGGTGATAACCTCAAAATAATTTAGTGGTTCAAAAAAGTGTTCGTTTTATTTAACTCGTATGTAGATTTTATAAAGTTATGGGGTAATTTCTTTCAGGTTACCTGGTTCAGTACAAAAAAGATAAGTATCCAAAAATTAAAAAGAACTTTGTGACAATAATATGGTTTAAAATATTAGAACTAGGGTACTCGGTAATATTCTAGCTCGAGTAACCGACAAACGATTAACCCCATAAAGTTTTATCTTCATTGTCAATGTTACAATTTCAAGTAATGAATTGCTTCAAACCCATTTGCAGCAGGTGATTATGTAAACATAATTAATAAATGATTTCAGTGCCAATTAATCGATCAATCATTCAATGAATATTGCCTGGGGAGACAAACGACGTCGACTCGTCGCTTAATACTTTTGGCTTGGCCTTTGATATATTTATTTTGCTGAGTTATAGGCCAACTGTAAAATTGCAAATAATATGACGGTTTAATAATATTAATGTTCAATTCCTTTATCGGATATTATGAAATGATCACAACAGTATTATTGTAAAAATTTGCACAGCCCGTTACCTACCTACATATAAAGTAAACTGATATTAATTCACGGGCATGCTTTGAATAAAACTGTCCCCTTTTTGACATCTGCAAAGGGGTGAACTATATGAGTTTCTCAGAATTATTCTACGATTCTGAATGGAACAATCTCAGGAAGATGATTAGGAGACCACAAAGTGAATAATGG
This sequence comes from Halesus radiatus, assembly GCA_022606495.2. Taxonomy (NCBI): domain Eukaryota; kingdom Metazoa; phylum Arthropoda; class Insecta; order Trichoptera; family Limnephilidae; genus Halesus; species Halesus radiatus. The sequence goes on along the minus strand of JAHDVE020006508.1, from coordinate 1,290 downwards.
CATAAAGCAGCGAATCAATGTGTAAAAATATAGTCAATTGAACTGGGAGTTACATAGGAATCTGTACTAGGACCACTTTTAGTAATCATTTACATAAATGATATTAGTAAAGTCATAAAACAGTGAGAGATAAAATTATTTGCGGATTATGCGCTTATTTATACCACAGATAAGGATTATGAAAGTATTTTTTAGAAAATCAATGGTGATCTTAACAATGTATTTAAATGGCTGAAAATCAACAAACTTAAACTCAACATCTCAAAAATAATGGTCATTGGCTACTGAAAGTGCGATAAACACCATCAAGTAATAATGGATGGTGAAGATTTGGAAAAGGTATATAAGGTAAATATTAAATTCAAAGATGGCTCTTGAAGAAAAATCCGATTTTATTGCAAAAAAATTGATAAAAAAGGTGTCCTTCCTTGGAAAAATTAGAAAATATTCGTTAAAAAAACAAGTTTACTAATTTATAAAGCTATAGTTTCACCACACATAGACTACTGTTCTAACGTTCTTTATCGAAGTAATATAGATAGTTTAAAAACTCTTAAGAATCCAGAATAGAGCAATGAGACACATTTTAAATTGTAATAAATATAAATCAGTGCAGAAAATGCTCAAGGAATTACATATAACGAGTGTTAAAGAACGTATAACATTTTAATTTTTATTTACAAAGTTTTTAATAATTTACTACCGCCTTACTTTAGAGACAAACTACATTACAATAAACACTTCCACACACTCATGCAAGACAGAAAGAAGATCATACACTAAAAAATAAACAAATCCCAAATACAAAATTGTTTACTGTATAAAGGCATTAGAATTTATAGCTTACTTCCTAGCGATATAATTTTACCTACATTAAGCACATTAATTTAGATGAAGATATGAACATTATGTAGGTATGTAACCAGTATTAGAAATAAGTAATATGTAAATTACAACGTAAAAGTACATACCATAAGGTTATATTAGACCACGAGAAGTTTGTTAAATAAAATTGAAAAAGAAGATCCGATATAATTTAAATAACATTGTGACCATCCCTCCAAACCTCCCCCATTAAATCAAAATGGCTCTTTCTTTCTACTCAACCACACAATAATAAACTATAAAATTTGTAAATCCTCAAAATCTAAAAAGAACTTATGGAAATTATGCACTCCTTACTCCTTTTGGATGGTCCAACAGATCTAACCTTTGTCGCCTTAATTATAAATCCTTTATTTATGATCAGTTTATAACAGCAACAAAAAATACGACTATAAACTTGTTTTC